>LOND01004134.1:15335-27604 GCA_014220965.1 Paragonimus kellicotti
CGTTAGTTGATATTGTCTGGGCAGGAGGATGCGCCATTCCATCTTAAACGAAAGCAAAAAAAAACACAAAATGAGAGAAGTCATTGGTTTTGCAGCATATGTTTGCCCTTGATCATTAGATTTTTACGGACATGAAGAGTGCGTTTTTGAATTCACATTTGAATTCATCCTATGTCAGAAGGCAGCACATAATTCAGATGAAATTAACTTTTATTCTAATGAATGCAGTCCGGTAACCCAGCAAATTATCTTGAGGTGCACGTAAACAAGTCGTGAGTGGTACAATCATACGAAGATCAACACATTTTGATCGGATTAAACAAGCCAACTTCGAAACAAAGTGGCGAAATAAACTTGGTTGATATTCAACGCACTCTAAGTTGACATGGATAAGTCGCGACTAACAAGTGAGTGCATGCACAACTTCGAGAAACGTGGTCAGTTCGAAGCCAAGCTAAACCGGTGACTTAAATGCGGAATATATTCGACTAGCTTTTTACAAAGTTAGTGCTAATCATTGTCATTGTTGTTAGTTTTTATTAAAACTGTTTTAATGTTTACAATATTATGATTATTTTCCGCACGCCTCAGTCAGAATTCTGAGACCCATAAAGCGAAGTGAGCAGGTAAATTACTGAAGTTCAAAACTGATGACATTGTGTGATAATCGCTGTTTAAAATATGCAGGACGCTTTTTTAATTTACGTTGTGCAGAATCTAATCTACGTTCATCAGTTCTCTCAAGCACGTCAACTTTCTGCGTCATCATGTTGGGTAATTTGACGAGTATAAAAACCGCGATAAATGTACGTACACTATTGTTAAGAGCATGAGAGAGGCATAAAACACTTCAGCCAAACTGTGAACTATCGTAATTAGGGTTTTATTGGGTCACCTGTTTTAAATGCAACTGCCACTCAGCAATGCTTAACAAACGTCCAACAGTCTCTAGCTGTAAAACCAGAAGTGTCACGGTGATTTGTGCAATACAGTGTATCAAAGCAGGGTGTGTCTTTTTGACAGTGAACGACGGTCATTAATAAGCAGCATCCATCTATTTGTTCAAATGCTTGCCAGCGATTCGGATTAGGCCATTTTAGACGAAGGAACCGCGAATAAATGTTGGTATTGGTGAATACGTTCATAATTGACCGAAAAGTAGCCTGAACTGTCCGTTCCTCTAGGACGGAATAATATGGTTCGATCGAAACTGAAGCAACTAGCCCAAGTATGATCCGGTTGAGCAGATCACCGTACTTACTGCATGATTCTTGGAAGAAATAGGGAACTTGCTTCTCAGCCGGTTTAATATTCCGCTAGCCGTCAACATTTTTGTGCATAAAATCAGACGTTTTGCGACCAACAGTTTCCCTCGCAACTTTTGCCTGTATGCAGGTCATGATTTTGTAATTAACGTTTCGTCTATTTTATTCCCATGGATTATTTTTCTGACTTCCACGTCTACATGTGATCTTCAGATCTACATGTTACACTGTTGTGTTGAAATTCTTTGGGTCCAGCCATCCAAAGCTGTCAACGGTATGATTACCAAGTCTGTTGTGTACAACAAAATAAAAGCAGTAGTTATACTAGTGAATTTAAACATTGACGTCGGACAGAAATGTTAAGTTCCTCCAAATAATCTTGGTCTGCTTTACTTAGATACACTGATGATAACCTGGAAACACTTCAAACATGAAATGCACAACGGTATAAAATACTTTGTACAGAGACACTTCATTCGTTTCTCGTCACTTGCGACAGACGGAGTGATCTATTTTAAACCGGTAGACTAGCGACCTAAGACAAACAAACCACGCTGGATAGTTAGTATTTTCATAACATCTTCAAGAGCGTGTTCTGACGAGATCATATTATTATAGGGGTTTGACAGTTGAATTTTGATGTGGCAAGAATATTAAAAAAGAGTAAAACCTATCGATTAGAAAATCGGGAATGATAAAAACAGTGCTCAATCAAATCGTGTCGACTTATAGTTTGTCTGACATAAATCTGTTGCTTACTAACAAATTCCAAGAGCGTCTATTACATTTTGGATTGTATCTGTTTGCCAGTTCACTCTCTAGGTTGAATCACACTGCGACTAGTCCCATCTCGTACTGGCAGATTCAGTTATGCAGCCACTCAACATTTGTGGGCAGCACAATCAGCAATCACTAACGACCTTTCCACAGGTACATCGTAAACTATGTCCAGGTAACCTGTTTGAAGTCCGGAAACAATGGACTGGAGCGACTGATGGAGACAGGGCCGTAGATGTTGAGGTTCTGGATTTCCGCAACTCATTCAGCGAAGATCACCGTACAGTTTTACGCAGGAAAAATTCATCATTATTGTGTAGACTCTCAACTTCTCTGGCTCACGACTTTGTCTTGATGAAGGATGTATAAGTATGAGTATTTATGGCATGCTTTGGACTGCCCCTCCAAAATCAGTGATATGCCTCAGGATTTTATTACAGGCCAGTTGTCATTTTCATCATCTGTCTTTGAAACATTACAACTCGTGCGGCTACACACCGACGGCATGAGACTGCGGAGAATAATGGAACAGCACACTAGAAAAGAAGTTTCACAGATTCTGAACGTTTGCATCACTGAATCGTAACATGCCAAGTTTCTTTTAGTTCCTTCAAATGCCAAATGCTCTGTACGTCTGTACAGCAGTTGCTATCAATACTGCACATGATTTGGAGAAAGGATTAGTGACGTCGCTCCGCGAACGCGATCCACAGCGAACCGAGTGCGGCTCAGAAGATCTGCAGTCTACTGGAACGACCTAGTGGATGAGGCAGTCCAGTTGGTGGATGCTAGCCTGACTGTGTCTTTGGGTTTTACTCCAAAGTAAGTTTAATTCGCAAAACCGGACACCTACCACATTCGATCGCATTCGCTAAGTTCGTAGTAAGTGATATTCGACATGGCCCATTGAAAGTAATGGGACAATTGACATACATTTTTTGCGCTCTTATTAGAGGCCATCAATGGTGCTATCCTTGTCTGTGTTTGATCGTGATTGATCGGTCACGCCTAGTGTGAGGTTATTGGCCACGTGGTTGACATACTAGTCTCACGACAGGTGGTGTGCAAATTCCGACTCGAATAGGGATGCGCACTAATAATGAGTTCCACTAATAGCGAAACACGAGTCTATGGTTTCCTCACAAAATGGGTCCGTCGAAAAGCTTATTTGAATGCAACGACTGTGATCGAATGAAGCATTGAAATAAACAGTTTTCTTAACCTTTATCTCGTTTGCGTGTGCTCATCTTAAGTTGAGCCTACACAATTTGGTGATCATTCCTTGTGAAAGTTAGCCTGCTGGTTAAGATTGTACGACCTGGGACTTCAGGGTATTTTGGTCGAAAATACTGGATAGCTTGGGTTGTTGCTTCAGTTGCCGTCGACACATCCAAGGCAAGCTTGTGATAATCAAGAAAATGTCACATTCTCAGGTCCTTTGAACAACATTCTGAAATGTGATCCACAACATTGTCTCCGAGGTTTTTAGTCAAAGCTGCCGCACCAGGTGAGTCACGTGAAGTGAACTAACGTTTCTTTTATTGTGTGTTCCAATTAGGGGACCTACAGTAACAGCAACATCAGTAGATGAACATGCGACTCGCAGAATAAGTAACGTAATTGGAGAGACTTACGATGCGACACAAATTCAAATACCATTCAGGTCCACCCTCACGGTAACTGGCCTTCTAGCCCATTTAGAGCTTGACTTGTCGTCAATCAAACTACGTACTCCGACCATCGTGAAAGCAAAGAGAGTCCGGCCACACAATGCATAAACGCGCGGTAGGGAGAGGTTATCTTGACCTCACGGTTACCATGACCTTCTTTTATCGACCTGATAACTATGAGGGTTAATCTGGTTACCTACTTTATCCCAACCGTTTAACGCAACACGTGACATCTGACTTTACTCACGTGATGTCTTAGATCATGTAAAATGCTATGCAACTGGTTCGTTGAAAAATAATCGCAAACGGACTGTTCGCCAAACCACGTTTTACACCAATCGATGAATTTAAGCGAATAATTGGTGTACGTTCCTGAACCTGCTCTATATACTCAAAGACCATTGCTTTCTGGACAAGGTCGACCTAGTTTCCAGCTTCTTCTGACAGAGGTCGCCCTTCGAATTTTATCCGCATCGTCTTTGAATCCCCATTTTTGTGTTATCCTTATCTTTCTACAGTTCATTTTCATTTGGCTATTTTTCATTTAATATTTCTTCGATAGTTGCTTTATCGGACAGGCTAATATTCCCATGTATTTTGCTTCCTTTATTCAGCGCTTGTTTAATACTGTCCAACGCACAACTAGGTGTACGCGAGCAGTATAAGCTAACATTTATCTGTAAACTTTCAGTGAATCCATCGAAGGCCAAGATGACATAGTAAACTGAAAGTCCAGGTTAACGTTGGTTCTGAGGCTTTTGTCAATGTTAAATTTGATAGAAGACAGGGCAGCGAAATGACCAATCACATACCAAAGCAAAGAAAAGGGGACGACCATTAACCTTTGTGCACAATTAAATAAAATCACGCGCACGAAGTCACAGCACTAACAACCTTTACATTTTTCACAGTTTTAGGTGATAGGCAGCAAGGAGGACCTCTGTTTCGTTGGTTGTGTGTTAGGTGTCTTGTGGTACCGCCACGAGTAATCCGGTTTATCGGAACGGGTAGTTAATTGACAAGTTGCTTGATGACCTGTTTTGCCGGCTGACTATCACCTTCAAATTTGCTACCCTAAATTTTATCTTGACAATCTCATAATTTGAGTTGTTTTTCTTAGTTTTTAAGACTTCCAGGTCACTTCAACATAAGCATGTCATAACAGAACATTCCAGTCCATCCAAAACACCACCGCTATGGCAATTTCTAACATGCTGCCCACATCGTATATTTCTACGGCCACCCGTCATGACAAGTTTGCTCTGTAATAGAACTTTTCTCATGCAGAATATCTCAGCACATGTTAATAATCTTTTGCACTTCATTTGCATTTAGGAAAATCGAATGCCATTGTTAAGGATAGGTTTTACGCCAATCGAAGCCAGTCGGCCTACCCGATGTTGTTCACCAGTTGTCTGGGTTTGTTATGCATTTGTCCTGAGATTATTGCCACTCTACCATTTTTCCAAGTTAGACGAGCATTTTTTCGCAAGATAGGTAGGTGGAAATTTTGCTATCTGCGCATTGTCCCCAGCCGTTTGTAATTAACATACACGAAAGTTGAGCAGTTACTTGCATGTGCTTGACTGTTTTCCAGCCCACGTAATCGTGACCTTGCTGAGGTCAAGACCAGCTGACAATTTGTTCCCTCATAGTTACTTTTAACTGTGCTGTTTGATTTGGTATGCGACTGCATTTGGTGTCTTCTCACAAACCGTTAAATGACTCCAATCTTCACTTGCTTACCTCAAATCCGATTGGTTTAGCCGAAGGGCGTTGGTCAATGCAAACAATTCACCAATGAGATTGGACCGGTAGTAATCAATCCGTTTGGTAGCACACACAGAACCAAACTCACATTGATTGTCGGCGACGAGCATGCAACACAACGCAAGCGTTGCAGCTGATCAACATAATCATAACCACGGCTTACCGATTGGAAATGAAGGTCTTTTTCTAAGTCATTCTGTTCTGGGTACCTTTGTGTTCTGCCTTGGCCTATGGTGGTGGATACAGTCTGCTCGTCGACGTTTCTCAGCTTCACGCCGTCCACTGGGTAAGTACGTTGCCGATGCTTCCTACAACTCTCCGTGCTGTCCGAATCAGATCGGTGAAGGCCTAGCCAAAGTATCGATGTGTATCATAGGAATGGGTGTGGAGACAGCAACCGTAGGTATTGGAAGGCACCACGAGTACGCACACTATCCATTCTACGCCGCCATGTTGACTGCCAGTTTAGTAGACATTCTACAATCCACAGTTCTTTTTCTACCCGATGGCTCGGACTATATGTGTCATGTGCTTCCTTTCGTTTTCCAGGCCTATTGTTTACGTGCACAGGCTTACGATCAACCACATGTGACCGCCACTTGCCGCCTGATTTCCAGCTATTTAGGGGTGTTAGTTGCAGCTAGTATAATAGCTGAGATGTTTACCAGATCTCACTTTCTATTCACTTGGATCAAATGCTTCATGGTTATGCTTAGTGGATGGTGGACATGGCAAATGGGAATCATGCTGAATCCCCCAGGAGGCCAACCATGGGAAGAAAACAGTCACGATAATGTCATGTACGTGGCTATTATCAACGCGTGGCAAATGTTTGGTGTGGCATTGGTACAATTGATCACTCTGCTAATCATAGCCAAGTTTCATGGTGTATCGGCTGATTGGAATGTTCAGCAACAAGGCAACATGTGTAACCGTGATAATATACAATATACAAAATTGTTGAACGATGAAAATTCTGACGAGTGAACTTAACGGCCAACTGTTGAAGTGATTACTTTTGTGTATTTGTTCATTCGCTTAAACATACTAATTGCCTTTCCTGAACTGCAGTCACTCAATGATCCTATTTATTTTCACACGGATGGCCTTTTCACTCACATCAGTTCATTTTTCATTACTTTGTGTAGTGTGTACATTTAACGGGTGGAATAAACATAAGTCTGTAGCAAAGTAAAGTTTTGTTACCCTTTCATTCTAAGTTGTTTTAAGGGTATGAGCACACAGTGAACAAATGATTAATGTCAGCATGGTTGTCATTCTTTTTAAATTGTATGTAGGATGGCCTTGTTGAAAACAAATCAGTTGTATTTGCGATCGCCTACACATGCCAGATGAAATGAAGGTCAAATCAGGACGCATTTTCATGCATTAAGATGGAAGGAGAAATGTTCAGACTGATCATCTATATCGATAAATGGTTGTACCGTAAAATGTTTGAATTCTATTAGGCTAACAAGAGAAAGGTTTGAAAGAACAGTTGGTCATTTATAAATGACTACAAACTTTCTTAAATCATATCAGTAAATGCTTAAAAATTGGTTATGTAATGGAAAGTAAAATATTGAAAAACCGGAACGGTTTCAATTCGACTTACGATCTAAACATTCGGAAAGAAAGGGGATAAGATATTTTAAAATGATATGTTTTTTTATCCACTTCCACCAGCAAAACAAGAAGGCATAGACTATGGAATTTCCACGTTTGGTTTTATCTCATCAGCCACATCCTCAGTAGTGGCTCTCTGCCTACAATAGATTTGTGAATAATGCACACATCAGGCACTCCTTCAGAAACTATTGACGACCTTTAAGGTGAGTAAGTGTTCTGTGCAAATGTGTTTTACGTTCACATTGTAGGCTAACGTTGTCTGATCAACGATACGGAAGAGGCCCAATTGTGAAAAATCAGGGCTTCAGTTGGATTCGAACTAGCGACAGAAACAACATGCCCAAACTTAACAGGCCTTCTTCTTGCTGGGACAGAAGGCCGAGTCAGAATCTCTAATAGCCCAAATGAATGCGAATGTATCTTGTCAGCATGTCAACACGCTGATCCAGCTAATTCGTTAAACGTAGTATTACTTAAGAAAACTGATGTCACTTGTGTTCACTAGGGTTGTTGATCACATAATATTAATGAACCACGTGTAAACAAAAGTCGTTTGTGGATACCACATGCATGTCACGGAGTTGACCAAAACGCTGATAAGGTAAAACCAAAGATAAACGTAACACAATCTACGTTGTTTGCGTACCGATAATGTAAAATCGACGGAAATACAATGGACGTTAACACAAGAGAGCATAACCTTCGAAAGGTGTTTAAATAATTGCCAAATTGTGTGCTGGGCCAGTATAGCATGCAGTGCGACCACATTAGAGCCAGTATATTAAAACTTATTGGAAATATTGTGAAGTCAAAGAAGATTCTTTTTAAAGGGCAGCAGTAGACAACCTGTTAGGATGTGGAGGAATCGTAGTGAACAAAATAGGGGACTTAGTTAAGGAAGTAGATAGACATTGGAAACCATTTCTCTAACTTCATTAAAAAATCAGAAAATTAAGTCAGGCTTCCGCACTTAGAAATGATGATGATATCTGAATACTTTTATGTCTTTTGATTGTTGACCACGAAGTGCACAAGGTTTGTGAACACCCTCGGGACTGACCACAACTTGGGTACATTTTTCAAGGTTCAACAGAACTATCGTAACTAAGACTACTGATTTCGTGACTGTCAACAGTCAAGCAATGACAGCATTTAAATACGAGTTCGACTGAATATCGGACAGGGAAGGTTTTTTCTGTCCATGCGGAGGTCAACCAGATCTCGGGTGGTTTGATTTAAAACCAGAGTTTAAAAACAGTCACTACGTAAATGTATACAATCACAAAGATCATAAACTTTGTACGTCCTCGTTAGACTATCAATTTCGGCAATCATTTTGTTATACATTGTAGTGAAGAAACAAAGAAAACGAGTTTTTTTTGTACACGTGGTTTCAGTGAGCTGGTTAAAAAGATTGGTTTAGTTAATTCACCGTCTAGTTGTTGTGTATCAGGCCGAAAGTGCACAAATCCATCGAGTTGTCTTCATAATAAACTTAAGGTACCAACCCGAGGTCAGTTGGTACGCGTTTAGAAATAATATTGAAAATGACAGCGTCTTTCAGTAGACCGAACTAGTTTAAACCAAGGGAAGAACGTTTTCTACCAAGAAAGAGAAATCACTACTAGTTCTGGTGCTCTCTTTCACTTCAAGCCACATATCGACACTTTTACAAAGCTTGATATCACAAAAAGATGAAGAGCGAACCGGGGCTTTAACTAGACAAAATACTAGAATGAATGTGGCGAGTCCCATTTTCTGGTGCACTGGGACCCTCGGTGTATATCTAACCTAGCGATGAAAACCACCCTATTTGGCCTACATCTTTAACTTGTGATTCCCTAAGATGACAAATAGCTACACCGACAACAGTTCTGAAACTCTTTTGCGCTGCACTAAAATTCATAAATTTGTCAAACTTATTGCTTTGTTTGCGCTAAAGCCCTTCTTCATCCTCTGAGTTTAATGTGGTGCTCATTGCAACGAGATCGTGCTCTCTAATAGTTTAAAAATCAGCAAACAGTAATAGTTATTTGATGAGGACTCAAAAACCCACACAACAACCGTCATTGAAGTATAGGCAGAGACAGCTCTTCGGGATGATCGCTCTGATGAAAAATATCATAGTCCAGTCTGTTTTCTGTGACAATTGTCCTCTGTCTCTTCTGCTGTCCGTATCTGCGATTTTTTTCAAAATAAGTAATGGAGAATGTAAGTCGCTTGCAATGAATTAAGTATTGTATAGGGCAAACGTAAACTTAAAGTTCTTGTGAGATGGAGGTGATAACTGGTTCAGACCGGTTGACTACGCGTCTTACGAAGGTAATATTAACATTACATTACATTATCATATTAGCCTATTGCAGTGGTCTTTTACCTCAGTGTACGGTGAAGCCAAACAACGATACTGCCAAATAAACTGTTAATCATTGTAGCTTTGCAGTGGATTATAAAGATATTTACTGCTAACGGGGGAGAATTTTCAGCGAATAATGGTATGTTTGAATTTGCTCAAGGAGTTAAGATGTCTGGTACCTAAACATGGATAATAACGGTTTACCGGTAGATTTCAGGATATAACTTTCCCGGAAAAGTAACAGTGACAATTTTGTAAAAGTTTTCTTTAACTTTATCTTTGTTACTTGCATATGGATTGTGATGTACACGACCTGTTTATAAAATATCCCAATAAAAAGCAAACTAGTACCATCAGTGTAGCGCGACTACTCAGTTTATTTATGTGGTCATTGAATTTTTTTACAATCACGCAAAGTGCTGATTGCCTCCGGCATTCATCGGGATTCTTATTCCCTATTTCTTGCTAGAAAAATGTTTACGTCCATCCACTCTACCTTTCCAGTAAGGAGAGCCCCAGCAATAAGAACTTAACCAACATGGACAAAGCAACCAACATTGTAACCATACGGAAATGTGACATCACGATTTGTTCATAGAAAGAGAGGAATCTGGGTTCCACTACCAATTTTCACTTATAAGAGGCACTTCACGTCAAACCACAGAACAAATTGACCTAATGTCCTAATTCCTAGCCGACATATTGTTTTTCTTTAAGTTAACGTTTCACTGACCACCCATTAAAAAAAATTTAGTCTCGTCTAATTGATTCACTCGGTGTGCCCATCATCAGTCTTGTGGATTGCAGTGTTTGACTCTAAAGTTTTTTATACATCTTGAGTTATTATGTGGAGGTTCGTTTTGTCCCAACCACGTGAAAGATTGAGGATGCTCCTTATCTTGCGCAACAGACCTGAAATACTCGGTGAAGTTGGCTGAAGTTAGGCAAAATGTGAAGGGTTTTGCGAAAAACAGCCAAAGGAGAGGATCATGGCAATCGATATTGGTTCATCCAGGAAACACAACTCTACTCATAACTGTTTCCACACTCTCTATGTAGTGTTGATGCCCGGGTAGCAACATAAACGTATACATTGTAGGTTGGTGATGGGGTCAATAAAAAACCAAGAAAATATAATTCGTACAGTTTTTAACTGACAAGGTTTTAAGTGGACTAGGTGTCAAGAGTGAAACGTTGAACTGACAAATTAAATATGCAGTTTAGTACAGAGTGAAGACACAGTGGTCGCGTGAAACTGTGCCAACCAGCGTGTGAGATTTTCCGTTAACGTGGACCAGCAAGTATGCAAACGACCTCTCAATGGGAACACGGACTGCGTTGTTCATGCTGCCACCTTGATTTCTGACAGACATGCTAGGTTTTTATCACATAAGGTTTCAACAGCTTGCGTTTTTCTACCGCTCAATCAGCACAGGGTGTGTACGTGAATTACCGTGAATCGTGGTACCTTACTGATGCAGGGTCTATTGTGGCGTACCATCATCACCTTGTCCCCGACAAACCGACTATTCCGCCCAGGTGTTTAACTTCCACAAACTATGAACGTTACAGAATATGACATAGGCAGTTTGAACAATCTTCTGTTTCTAATTATTATGCCGTGAATGCCTGATCATCTACGAGCTTTTCAGAACAAAATGAACGAAGTGAAGAGTCACATTTTGGAAGCATTTGTGAGGGCTGATTTGTATTCTTCACAAATTATCGGTTAGTCTGGAGATAATCTTTACCAAATGTTGCACAAATGATCCCGACAGTTTAAACATTGTGCTTTAGAGCGATAAGTTAGAGGAGTAATTCAACTTTGTCTGGATGTGGCAAACAGTGTTTACTATGCTTTTCATAAATCAAAGCTGGTTCTGTTGAATCATGTTGCTGCACCGATGAAGATTAATCATAGATTTGATGGTTTATGTTAATCATGTGAGTTTCTAGGTGAGCAGTTATTGACCGAGCCACGTCGATGCGTACGTTTTCCCAAAGTGCGCAACTTGCAGGCAATGAATGGCGGCAGAAGCTGTGACGGGTTTCTCAATAAAGACTCAAACCCGCTTACCATGGCAACAGAGACTTCAGTTCAGTTTATGTGTTCAGCCTTTCATGGCCAGATTTTACAATCGTACATTAAAAAGTTTTTTTTAGCAGCGGCCCTATAATTGTGAAACTTACGTTTAAGAAAGGAAAATTTTTGAAGTCGGAGGCGTCTAAAGTCGAATACGACTGCTCTGATCCCTGAAATTCCAGCTTTAATTTCTATTTCACATTCCCTTTCTATAAGATGTAATCTTGTAAGCAAATTAACACTAACTACTCCAAGTGACTTTAGAACATGTTAATGATTTAGTATAAGATATACTCTGTGGAGACATTTTGGATTATTTCATCGGTCATGACATACAGAATATGACCAACGCACATACGTTAACTCAAACTTATGTGCCAATTGGAGTGGGTCATTGATTGCAATAAGTCGTCTTGAGCCTATAACGTCAAGTTCTAAACAGGTCGGAATACGCCATTTAGAAATAAGCAAATAACCAATTCAAAGCTGTCAGCAACAGCGATACCGATTGGCAAATTTGTATAGGTAACTGTCATTCAAACGTGAGGATGTATCCACTCTCATCTGGCGTAGACTGAGGTGTGCCATCAAGACTGTATACAACATAGCAGAATTAGGACTGACTGATAAAGAAATTGTTCAACAAAAACACACAAGACGGTAACCTGGACATAAAAATTAATAAGTTTGTTTAATTACCAAGTAATACTACTCAGTTC
>LOND01004135.1:19329-30029 GCA_014220965.1 Paragonimus kellicotti
AGATTGCTGTGATTATGTAGATCTAATGTTAGATAATGAGGTCATGGAGGTTGTTAACTGATTTGTTTGCCTGGGAAGCTGAATCAGTGGCGGTGTTGAAGTTGCGGGTAATGAAATAAAATCGCGTATCTCTAAGGCCAGGGCGGTGTTTGCTGATTTGGGACATTTCTGGCTACAGAGAAGTATCTTGCTTGAAGGTCGCGTATATAAGGCGACAGTGACAGCTGTTACTTTACGGCGGCGAAACATGGGCGCTCAAGATAGAAGACGTGAGCCGTCTTCAGGTATTTGACCATCGATGTATGCGTTCGATCGCTCGTTTCGGGTGCACCAACAGGTAAGCAACGAGGAGGTTAGGAAGCGAGTATTTGGTAGTGATTGTCAATGCAGTCATTTTGTTAAATCTTTACATTTACACAGACTTAGATGGTTAGTCCATGTACTAAGGACGCCAGATAGTCGTCTGCCACACCGAGCACTCTGTCGACGCTGCGGCTGACTGGTGTGAAGGTGCGATGTGGCCAGATGATGACCTAGCGTGGAGAAATGAGGTCGCTCACGAAGGGGTTCGTTATGTAGATCGGGTTCGTCTCCCGGGCTGGGGCCCTCGCGACTCACAGAGTCGGTGGCTTGAGACGTTAGGTGAGATGGCGGCTAATCGAGCTCAGTGGCGTGAATGTTGTCGTTGTTTGGCCGAGTTGTCTGTGAAAGCTGTCTTGCTGATGACGCCTTACTTTCACTTACAGCTTGGTTGTTTGTTTGCAAGGTGTAGGCACCTTGATGTTGAATGTTTGAATATAGACGTAGCTATTTTTAGTAGTTAGGTCCCTTCCTGTCCCCTTTTTTTCTTCTCTTATCTTACACAGGGTTTGCTTTTTCTCATTCTATGATGGTGACCAGTAAAAATTTCACTCATTTCACTCGACACTACACATTTCCATAGAACTTGGGATACTGCTCGTCAAATGCGAAAATTTAACGATTTGTTTGAATGTGGAAGTTTGACTGATAAATCACAATTTCTCCACAGCAAGTTATGTGAAATGGTGCATGTAGGGACACAAAGATAACCGATTCAACGATGACGGACATTCTCATCGTGCTAGGTGGTGATGCGTCAGCCCATTCATGAGCTTTTATCTGGTCAGCTGGTAGATGTAAACCAACTTCCTTCCTGACACCACGAACACACTTACTGTCGTTGCTGTCTATCAGATTGACCGAAGTTTTCGGGCTAGTACAACCGTATGTGGGAATTTAGGTCGTTTGTATGGTGAGTTTGCAACTGACTACGTCGTTCATTTTTGTTCAGCTGTATACAGTACTCGAGATATAGTTTTTATCCGAATAACATGGTGATGGACGTGGCGGGTCCGTTCGAAAATCGATTAATCGAAAGTGAATTGCATTCAGTAAAAGGCAACCGGGGCAATCAATGCTGACAAGCGAGTGTACCTACGTAAAAGTGCAACAACTCGAGCTGGGACCGGTGTCCCTTTTTCTATCGCGTGAGAGCCGGCTGACGGATGTTACTTAATCCTGACCACTTTTTTGTCCACGTGTGTGTAGTGTGCATGTACGATCTGTCCGGACTAAATACTGGAACCTACTTCTTCCGTTTTTCTACGTACGTGTACAGTTTTCGTCCATGTTTGTTTTTATCACAACAGCCTTTGTCGGATTGGTACATTGTGAAACGCTTGTTGGGCTATATTTGGCCGTCGGATCGTCCGGAAATTCGATTGCGTGTGGTGGTTGCACTGACTCTACTCTTTTCCGCCAAGTTGGTTAATGTGATGGTTCCGTTTGTGTTCAAATATGCAGTCGACTGTTTCTCGGGCAACACACCTGTCATGTTATCGGACGTCCATCCTGCCACAGCTGCGACTACTATCCTGTTGTGTTGTGAGTTTTTTTAAAAATAATTATGCTATGCTCACCACATTTCCATTTCACTGTGACTCAGTGGCTTCCATTCTGTTGTGGTTGCGCGTAATTTGGGTTGTGCAAGCCTGTTTATGAGTCTGTCTGGCTTCTAACACTGCGGCATCAGGTGGACGATGCTGCCCCTGATCCGCCAATTTTTCTGACGAGAGGTTGTCAGTGGTGACTTGGAGGGTTCATTTTTGTGTACTTTTTGTCCCAATCCAAATAGGCCTCATGAGACATGCGATTTGTTTGCCAGTCTGTGCATCCTTTAATCACCTCCGATTCAGGCGTCGCATGAACCAGTCGATCGGACATTAGTAACGATGGGATCGTAGCTCCGCACGTCTTTTTCGGTATGGAGCTGTTTGACCAAGTGTTTTTAAGGTATGACTCGTTCTCTTGTTTTCTGATGTACTTCTTATGAGACAGATGAAAGAATGTGATTCTGTTTATCAGGACACTACTTCTGATCTGGATTTGGTGGTGGGCTGCGTTTGTACTATCGTGATTACGTTCAGTAATCCATTTCGTCACATAATAATTAGCGATCACCTCAACCTCTTCGCCACCATCAGTCATTAATTCAATAAAGAACAATCCTGTAACTCATTCCCCTTCTGGCTGGATACAAGTCCAGAGACAGGTAATTAATTCAATCAATCAAATAACGAGTCATCTGTGAGCTGCAAACAATTATTACTGGCCGTGATAAAACTGTTTAGGAATACTGTTATGCCCTCACTTGGTACTCAGCTATCTATTCGTGACCACATCATGTTTGCAAGATTTGAGCATCCTCACTCTTATACGTACGAATAAAAATACCGAAGTCCAATGAATTGGGCTTTACTTATCTGAGAATATGAGATGTCCACCGGAACGACAACAGATGCAAGATTACTAAATTAATATAAAAAGATTACATAACCTTAGTCATATTCTCGTCTGATCGTTCAACTAATCTCGGTTTCAAATTCAGTACCCGAGGGGTATCATTGCATTACGGCTTTAATATTCTGCACGAGAAGAACAAACCACCCAAGTCAGATCAGGGATGACAGGGAGTTTCATGCAGAGACTTCAAATCTTTAACAGTTGGCGTACCGGAACAGAAACTTCGAAAGAACATACCGGCTGCTTTATTTTCTCTACCAAGTCCGTAGACAACAGCGAAAAGAAAAGTAAAAAGCCCGACACGCTACCGCTGTGTTTTGTCACGTTTTCTTTTTCGATTAAAGTTATACGTAAGTGCAACAGAACGCTGGATCGTGCTAACTTTTAGATGTATACCCAGCAAGTACTTTTTCTGTTTCTGAATAATCTCTACGACTGCACACGTTTCTTTTTCGCCACGGGATGACCATTTCAATTTTATTTTTTCTGGCGGTAACAGCTTCGGACGAATAAGTTTCAAGTACTCGTGGACCTTTCCGACTCACGGCGGCCATCGCAACACTGATTCACACTTCCTTGAGGTTTTCCAAATAGTAGAAACCTCCTCCGAAACCAGAGAGACAGAGTTTTTGTCGAAAAAATCAGCTTTCTATCGGGAATCATAGTGATGTATCTTCACTACTCGCTGTGATTTCATTTTATATGGGGGTTTGGCTGAGAAAAGAAGTGTTTGTCGCAGGATAACTAAATGACCGACTCATCTGCGACCTGGCAGGAAACCTGCTTGTTCTCCTCTCACCTGGTTCCATTTGTGGTCCAGAAGTCGCTGTTACGAGAGAGACAAGGTTAATACCTCTTTGGTTATCCCGTGATATCCTGGAACGCCTGTTGGTGTAACTTTAACCTTTCATCTTCTGAAGGCTTGCAGCTGTGCTGTCACTGTGTTCTCATTCAGTTTTTGCTTTCAAATTCTGGCGTTCTTTTTCTACTGACTGCATTGTTGCAAATCAATTCAGTCTACGCGTGCATTGCACACGAGCTTTGTATGACTTACTGATGAGTAGCAAGGGATTTTAGTTTGTGTAAATTGGACATTGATCACAATCGGTCACAGTTGTCACATTCCCGTAGACCTTCTGTTAACACATTTCGAGAAGAAGTACTGTACTGTTCTTGTTAGTGCTGTTCAGTAGTACATACCCCTGCCACGTCCGCGATCAGAACTCGCTTTCGTGAGACAACCGTGTCAATCATTACACCGTTGATCTCACATTAGGCACGATGAGACCTTGTACAGTCATGCTTTTCATGATCAAAAAATACCAGTAAGTCAACTACTGTTGTTCTGTGGTCATACAATCTCTACTGTGATTGTGTACGGTCTAGGATATGGCCAGGACGCTTAGACGTATACAACAGAGGGTTTGTGGTTCTCATTCAGAGACTTCGGGATTCATAATGTCTGATCGTTTGGACCGTCGAGACTTGAACCTTCAACCGTGTCATTAATAGTCGGCGTCCCCGTTACAACATGGTTACAACCACTGGGCAACGCATCAGTAAATTACGTAGCCGAAATGATCAGATTTGTAGTGGTTTACTGGATGGTGCCCACTTTCTTCTCTTACCGGCAACCCTTCTGATCACGATATCTGTCCCCAGTCGGATGATATCCACGTGTGTCTTTGAGTATGTCTCACCTGTTTTTCGTTTTGGCGCAAAAGTGAACAGGTATTTGTGTGGCGATCCACTGCAAGATATCCGATGTCCTAAAGCCACTCATGCGCATTGTCTGGTTTGTGTCATTTTTGCGGCATCGCGGTGGGGCGACTGCCATCATTCGACTGACGCAGTGAAAATGTGGAACGCGAGGGAAAACAAGAGCGAATAAAAGTCAACATTGACCTGGAAAACTAGCAATCCTTTCGGTCTGTTAAAACAACTATATTTATGATGTGTTATCGGTCGTATGACGATGTTTTTGGCCTCTTCACCAGTAGGCCATGATGACTGAAACTGCCTTTTCCATGTTGAACATCTACGGATTTAAAGGTTTGTTTCGCCTCAACCTGATTATCATACTTGCAACGTTACAGTTACACGAGTTTTGCTTTTCACACCCGAAAAAACGTAACCCCTAAAGGTTGGCGATTTTATTCAACGACGTTTGTGTTACGCCTTTCTCATCATAGGCTGTCAACGGACGAACTTCCGAGAGTTTGGCAGGTGGGTTTTCCTCGTGAATGTATTTACCACGTTCACATCCAAACTTTAATGTTGCACAGTTCCTATGTTATCACATCGTGCACTGTCTCGAGCCCCCGTCTCAGTGGCTTAAGATAGTCGCTGGATAATGTACCAGAGAACGATGCGATGTTTATTTTTTGAAGTGAAGTCCATGCTACCCACCTAGTCTGTGGTTAGAAGCGCAACTGATTGCAGTCTCCACATTCCCATATACTTTTCAGCTGGTCTCTTTCCGGCATATGCTTGCCGGAATTTTAACTCCGGCCGCGGTTTCATGAGGCAACCGCACTAGCCAGTGCATCATTAGTCTCACTTTAGACGCAACCTCATTTCGTTAGAGTTTTGACGCAAAGGTTTCAGGAATTAAGTACCATCCTGTTTCCTCCTGCTATCTTTACACGTGGGTGAGTTGTCATAGATTGTACGTGAGACAGAAATACATTGGGATTGAACTTACTCAAAGATGGTAAACTGTGTGTGGCTCGTTATCAGTGTGAGCATTTGTCAAGGTAGTTCACTGTTGTTGGTATCCAAATGTTTTTAAGATTCGTCCTTGAGCTGTCTCAGCTATCGAGTTCGGGAGAGTTCAGTGAGAACAATATCGACTGCTGTCGCTTTTCCGCGGACCTGGCACCCGGTGAGTTAAATCACTCCATTCTGTGTTTAGGCAGTTGGGCTTATGCTATGTAAGCCTATCATCATATTGTAAATTCGATAAACCATACAACAGAATAATCTTGCTAGTCACAGAACTAATAGCACCATGTGATTTGGTAGTTGGGGTGTAGGAAACAACCTGCGATTGATTTCCTTTACTATGTGTAAAATATTCTCCATTTTGTCCCCTAAAGTTGCAAACGTGTGTTTGACTGTTAGCTGTTGCTCGACGTTTCCAGTCGATCTGGTATGGGCTCGCTCCATCGCTCTTTTTCAATTGATTGATTAATCTTTTCCATTATTGTTTTGTGTCTGTTTGATCGACCGGTTCGCAAAAGTTGATCGATCTCGACGATTTTACACCATTCGCTACACCGTCGATCAGATCAACGGCATATCGGCGCTACATATGTATATTTGAAGTGGTTACTTTTTACATGGTGTGACGTTAAGCTACTTTAATTGTCATGTGGCATGATATAGTGGTCATATATTTTACAAAGTTGATCCAGCTTTAAGTTGCAAGCAGCAGCCTGGTGATAAATGTACTTATTATATAGACGAAGTTCTGAATTGTTCACGTGAGGAACACTAAGGTGGTCGCATTCACACTCCATAAATACTGTTATATTGAGTCGTTTATTTTGCACTATTGAGTCGCTTATTTTGCGTAAGGTCTTTAGACTGACTCGGTGCTCTTCATCAAATCGATTTGTGTTCCGGCCTTCAACTGGGAGCAATCACATCTCGAATGACAACTCCCTATCTGTATAGGTTCGCTATAGCTGAGTGACAACTATTCCCATCGATCAATCATACGGTTTTAAGTTCGAACCTTGTTAATTTGGTTGCCCCTGTTTGGGTTCAAGCCGTCCGGCAATACCCGGTCTACACTTGGCCGTGCATGTCATATGACGGCGGACACTCATAATGGAAATGATTCAGACCTGTATATGTAAGTAGTCGAATTCACGCGAATAACATGATTAAATATGGTTTGATGCGGCTGTGTTTAGCTTTCCTAGTCGGAGATTATGTCTACGTTTGGTAGCCTGGAAGCGGAAAGTTTGTCATTAACTTTTCCACTATCTCTCTGGGGATATAACAAGCAGAGCGGCATGCATGTGCATGCCAACACAACTGGTGTATCGAAACGATGGCGGTTGTTTATGTGTTTCGTTTGTTAAACTCTGGGAGGTGTTGCTGAATTTAATCATTTCTCAAACAGCGGTTGTTCTCAATGTTTCCGAAATAGTAGTGATCAATAACAGTATAGATATATATCTACTTCATGTACCCTGTGTGCTCAATCAAGCCGTTTCTCTCTATATCCAGATGGTCTGTTTCGAGCTACGGCATCTGGTCTCAATGAGCTGCGCACTGCAGTGTTCGCACGAGCTGCTCAATCTTCCATACGCCAAGTTGGCGTGGAGGTGTTCCGCCACATGCATGACTTGGATCTGTCCTATCACTTGGGTCGACGGACGGGTGCACTGGGTAAGGCGATCGATCGCGGCGCCCGAGGAATTCAGTTCATCCTCACAGCTCTAGTCTTCAATTTGTTGCCAACTGGTTTAGAAGTCGGAATGGTCACGAGCATTCTGGTAAGTTGTTGACGGTTTATCCATCTGATTAGCAAGTCTAACCAAATGTGTTTCATGCAATTATTGTGTGAAGGCTTTGTTGTCACAATTGTGTGTTGCAATTTCGCGTATTCCGGTCGCATCGCTTGTTGCGAATTCTTGCAGTTGAGGATAATATGCGGAAGCTGATTATTTTGTAATGAAGTCGCACGGTCTGGCAACCGATTAGAATTTGTAGGTTGTATCAAAATGTTTATGCGAGCTAGTTTTGCTTGTTTGTCGTCTGGATCGCGGTCTGTTCACTTGGGTAGTATGTCTTGCTGATGACGCCTTACTTTCACTTACAGCTCGGTTGTTTGTTTGCAAGGTGTAGGCACCTTGATGTTGACGTTTGAATATAGACGTAGCTATTTTTAGTAGTTAGGTCTGCTTCCTTTCCCTGTTTTTTTCTTTCCACACATGGTTTGCTTTTCTTCTTCATGGTTGTGTGGCAGTTAAGTATCAGTGTGAACCACTGATGTATTGTTGTCTATGATGATGATGATGATTGAGTAGTATGTTCATCAAATGAATATTTTTTTTGGCTGTTCTGCAAAATCAAATTGAATTAAAAATACAGATCTAGTGAGCGTTAACTTTATAATTTTTGCAGGCCTTCATTAGATTGCGTATGCGCGTTTACTGTTGATGAGTGTAGTGGACGATGCTTTAGCTTATCGGTCACAAGGCTGCATCTTTTGAACTGTTTTGCCCACGTGCAGTTGAATGACCCAGTCAAGTCTTAGGCTGTCATGACTCGTCGGATTATTCGTGGTTAATTGTGCATCATTGGGCAGTTATCTTTGACTTTATGTCACCCCCGTTGTACTCTGTATAGCTTCGTTATGTGATCGGGCAAATCGTAATCATGCTGTTCTGTAATCTTTCCGCTCTTGTTCTGATTGAGATCGAGTGGAGGTTAAGGGTGCGTTCATGGGGCCACTTCGTCTCTAACTTGACGTCACTTACCCTACAAGCGCCAAGCATCTTGTGAATGAACAGACTATTCTTTGCAAGAGTTCGAGTGTCTTTTTTGTGGTACATTGCTTCCAGGAAAGACCTCCCATTTAAAATACTTTCGTCCTAGAACCGTTTATGGTATGCAGTACCTCCTCTGATGGAACGAATCTTTCGGAATCATACTGAGAATATGTTTTGATGATTAAACTGGACAGTCGTCTGTACTACAGTCTTGTAGCTGCAAATCCAGTTCTTCATTCGTTAACTGCACGTCTTTCGTGTTCTGCATCGTTCCAACAAGCATAAATCTTATCTACATCTAACGCAGTAACCTAGTCTAAAGCTTGTTCAACTAAATCGAAGAATATTTATAGTTCATTCTGGTTTCGTTCTCTAATCCATGGAAACGGTACACACCTACCCATTCTACCCAATCTACTAAATGGGGCTCTTCTTCTTGTGAATACTTTTTGTCTGACTATCTCACTTTTTACCTAACTTCTGATGGCCTCAGTTAAGATAGACATTTCTGGTGTTGTAAGAGGTAACGTAAATGTAGTACAAAGTTTTGCTGTAGAGTCTCCGCGAATGTGTTAACTAGTCTTGGCTTGACGCAACGCGTGCCAGTGGTGTATGATTTTGTGAGATAGACTGTCACTTTTCAGACCCATTAAAACTCTGGAGATTACAAGAGGCATTTAAGGCGTACGTGCACCTGATCCCCACAGTGACCATAGAATAAGGGAGTAGAAAATCTGTATAAAGTTGCTTTTCTCAGAAACACTGAGGGATTATGGAATGTTATAATGCGGAGTGCAGAAAGAAAAGTGGAACTCGGGCATGGACGTTCAAACATGGGATCTTAGTATTCCTGGAAATCGTACCGCTTCAGAGTTGTCCAGATGGTCACATTGCCTGAGGACTGCGAACAACGTTTCGAATATGTTTGTCAATTCTATGTTCGTAGCTATCTGCTATTTACTCTCAGGACAAATTCAGACGGGGTGTTCCAGCCTAAACACAACAGTGGATGTCTTGTTTGCTTTTCCGGCGACTCATCTGGTGTTGTAACTTCATCAGACTACCCGGCAAATAACATTCCCATTTAAACATGAGAACGTACCTCAATGAATGTAACAGCTGATGTGACAATGTGTTAGTCCAAATAAGGTCGCCTCTAACGTATTGTTAGTTCGTGGAGAATTGACTCAGTTGAGTTGACACGTTTATGATCCCACGCTGCTCTCGCAATCAGCTTGCCATCACTAGTTGGGTTTGGTCGACACGTTTGAATGTCCAACTCAAGGTGAACGTGCACCGATGTATTACACATCAAGGAAACATCTGTGACGGTTACATTCTGTAAAGTTCATTCCGAATCGGATAACTCGTGATTAATGCTGTGGTTTGATGGGTCTTAACAGTTGGAGCCAATCTGAACAGGATTGGAACCATTTGTGTCCTTCGTAGCGTGGTACATTTTTTTGTTGTTGGAACATCGACAGGTCTTCTAAGTATCATCTTTAACTGAAACGATCAAGGTCATTGTTGTTACGTAATTTCATATCACCTCCTGTTACCAGTTTTCGCTGGCAGTTTCCACATGGGCTGTTCGAAATGACACGTATTTATCGTCAGACCATTATTCGATTACGGTCGATTTATTATTAATTACATTTAGTCTAAACAAATTCGAACGCATATCGCTGTCTCTCTGACTGCCGCATTGCTCCGCAATAGCTCCCACCCTACTTCGGTTATAATTAGTTGCAAGTGAGTGTATATCGTAGTATCCTGACTGAAACATATTGAAACCACGTACTGATTGAATTGGATATTGTAGCTTGTGGTGTTTGGTTTTTATTCCGCTAATCGATTGCACCCTCACTGCACTTTAGGTCAAAAACATCCCTCGTCTTTGTCACGTCTAGACTTCCACCATGGTTTAGTCATACTTTCAGGACTCGATACCTGTCGCTTCCATGTTTCAGACACAGATTTATTAGGCTTTATGTATTATCAATGAGACTGCTCCAAAATGGGGCTGAATCAATCTTCACCTTTATCTCTTAGTGTTAGCAGCTGGTCGATGTTCATCTCTTAGTACAACCTCGTTTACTATGCAATCGGAATGTGAAACGGCAGACTGTTGTGACATTGGATCTTCACGCGGTCAAATATGAATTTAAATCGAACACTGTCAGAAGTCCGTTGTGTATGGGAATTTCCCCATGGGTCCACCACCCCCAAAAAAAACCGTCACAACGAGACTGGACCTTGACGTGGTGTGACGGCTTGCGCATCTCGATGACCTATTGGGCTAAACTGGACGGTGTGGTCACCACACCGATAGAGTCACTCATACCAGGCAGGTCCAGGTAAGTAGAAGGT
>LOND01004139.1:14338-25784 GCA_014220965.1 Paragonimus kellicotti
GAATTAAGTTTGTCAGATTTAGACCAAATGACAAGCCCATGGGATATGAGTGTGACAAAACAAACTGCGGACTCCTATTCGCTTTTTTATTCAAGTTCATTTCTCTTACGTAACTCACTCTTGAGGCTGACGTCGTGTGAACATGTTTTGCCAATCTGGCCAACGTTTGCTTATTGTTGCTTCAGTAACTACTACAAAGAACGTGCGTAAGTCAAACTACTTTATAAAAGAGTTAGTAACATTTCACCAAACTGAGACACATTTTGAGCATTCATTATCAATCGCTGAGAAGCGTGCTTGTAGTACCGATAAAATATACGTGTGCAGTACGTATGAATGGTCAACACATCGGTTCATACAATAACAAAACTATTAGGTTGCTTCTAATATATTTCCTAACGTTTACCACTGCGAAAACTTATTGTAAGCTACTACTGCGAGGAAATTAAACGCAGTAAGATGAAGTGAACCGCTGGAACATAGCATTTGTATCCCATCATTCTGCTAGGTGACTAGACACCGGACTATGTTCATTCTCATTGAACTCTTTCGAGAGCAGCTATTTTGAGAAATCGAAACTAAAAGGAACCTGGAAGCAAATATTCCAGTTGCAATAAATCAGCACATTGTTGAAAGTTAATAATGTAATACATATTGGGACTGTGGATCATAATAGGGTTCACTGATCACAGTTCGCGGCTTTCCTGGTCAATACCGAACAACCAGTATAAGAGAATTAGAATGGCGTTTTGTAAGTAATTCAAAGCAACATCTTTCTGTAATATACGTGCGAAAACTAATTCGATTACATCTGAGGCGTGAAGAACACGTAACAAATTGGAAGTAGTCGATCAGGAGAGTGGAAACAAACTGAAAAATGTGTATTAATGAACGTGATTCTGGCATACGAGTTTACCTGCTCCCACAGAGCAGATTACGTGGTCTTGAAATCCATGCTTTGTCATCAGTATATTTGTGCACATCACCTAAAATACCTACCCAACCTAGGGAAATACTCTATGATGGACGTTTTGCACAGAAAATATCTCAGTGGGCAAGGTTTCACAGGGAATAGTTTTCAAACCATTTCACCGTTTGTGGTATTCTAATTCTAAGGCCATTTTATGTCCAATATTGACCATATCCATAACGCCGTAAAAGTTATGCCTTTCTGTTCAGAACCGTGAGCCAGTTACTTTACCAATTATTTGAAATTGATAAGTTTAACTGTAGTATGCGTAACTTACAACTCTGTGGGATTAGCTGATTTTGCGTTAAATTATTTACATAACCGATTAGCTGATGAGTAGAAACAGGCTGTGCATTTCCACAGAAAATTATTCACACTGAAACATTTGTGAACTGAGTTATTTGTATGTTAAACCAAAGTGAGTTAAGTCTTACTACGTTTTACAGTATGAGCCATTAACCTACCACCTTTGCTTGCAAAAAATGAAATCATGAATATATTAGCAGGCTAAGCACTAGTCCGAGTCGTCTCCATCTGTCACATCCACAGCACGTTGATTTCAACGCACAGTGATGTGAAGGCTGGATGCCGAATCCATGAAGTCAGCCCAATTTGTTCAGGTTCTTCATAACTATTATCTGGCTCACTATGAACTTCCACGATGATCTCGGTATCTTTGTTAATTGTACCTGACCTCACATACTTTGGATGCATTTTGTGGTGATTGATATGTGGAATCTGAATCGTCCTGTTATCAACAGTATCGAATACAGTTGTAATGTACTGGAATAATTCGCGGTCTGAGCGATAACTTATATTTTGGGACTCAAACCTTCATAGTAATCATCCTTTAAGTCGTCTAAAACAGGGTTTTCGAAAAAATTCAATTTGTTTGGGATGTCAAGGAGGAGTGATTAAATTTCAAAAAATAGGTTGTGCTAAACCAGCATTTATCGATGTGCTGATCAAGTGAGAGGCAGTTTCATTAAAAAAGTTGAGAGTGACACCTCCCAAACTAACAGTTTTCTCATTAGTTCTAACCCAGCTTGTGCTTACCGCCTTTCAACGAAATTACTTCCGCTCATCAGAATGTCAATCGATACTCAATGTTGCCTGACGATGTGACTGAATAGGTTAGTGATATTCATCACGAATTTCGTCCCTATGACGCAAAACGTCTACAATAGACTTCCGGTATCGCTTAATGTATAAATTGCATAGTGGTGCGGCCAGTCTGCGAGTAAAGTGCTGGACATGGGCGGAACGATTTATCTAAGTTACTCAATTTTTACAACGGCCAGGTGTTAGAAAAAAGAATTTTACAAAGTTTGCTTCCAGAGCTCAGCATGTGTCGCACTTCGCAAAGACGTAAAAACAGAGCCACCCACATATGTGACATCTCTTCCATACTTTCCTGGAGACGTTTATAACTGTTAATTTTCATCTAAGCGCCAGTAAATCGAAGCTGTTATACACGATTCAGTCTTGAGTATTTAATGATAAATGAGAAGTAGACACAGCGATTAAACGTGCACTCTGATGCTAGGATGCACAATGGTCAAATAAATAGTGAACCGCGTCATAAAAGAGATGATACCATTGTGACCACAAAAGATGAAACACTTCGGCAAACTTGTGATCTTAAATTGCTCTCTAAGTAGAGATTATTTAAGTAGCCTTTGCACATCAGACTCCACGTAAGTAAAGACATATTGAGTCATTCTAAATCAGTAGATCCAAATCTTACGGAATCATTCTGACGGTACTCATCCTTGGTTCTTTGCTGTACGACAGTAACTATGAATCCACCCCAAACGGTTGATTGAAAAATCAGTCCAACCGTGCCCTTCTTCAACTTGGTCTGTATCTGTACGGACGGTGAAATAACATGAACTGTTATGAAAGCTCGATCGACGCTATAGGTAAATACAGTGTGCAGAGCATCACAAACATTTTAGGCATAGTCTGTAACCTATTCAAGACATTTAGCTGCAAATTATCCTCTATTATTAGACCCTTATGAATGTCCTCCTGATGTAAGTGCACCGTTTCGTATAGTTGGTGGCTGACTGAGAAAAAGTAAATCACACAGCTCCTGTTTTACACCGAAAATTCCTCGTTGCTTGTGACGCTGTATCCGAGGTATTGCACGTTGATCGTACTTGTTACTAGTAACATTGATCAGGTGAATAGAAAATAATTTATGGCGAACGTGCCGAATTATCTGCGGAAAATTTTGACAGAGTCCAAATTGAACGATACATTCGCCCAATAATACACGCCCTCCAAACGGCCAGTTAGACACGGGTTTTTTGTACGAACATGACCTGTGAGGACAACTACCACGAACTCCAGTCGAGGGATGGAATCTGAGTTAAAATGGGAAGCCTCGCATTCAAAAACGCCCACCAATCTCGTTGTGAAGGGAAACATAAGCGAATTATCTGTGCTCATATTCAGATACCTCAGGAATCACACGCAGACTAGTCACATTTTGGAATCCTATTCGGTTCTACCCACCGAACGAGTTACGTTATAACATAGGACCTCCAACGCATACACTCAGTTACAGAGATGGCGTGTTTTCACACACATTGGGCAGCCGTACATTGTCATTCGCCTCAGTAGCGCTTCTTCCATTTTGCGTACACACTATGGCGTCTATGATCAACAAAATGGAGGATTGTCAAATTTTAGTTGATGCATTTTATCAGTCCACTTTTGGATCATCGGAGACCTGTTACATGGCAAGTGCTGACACCACCCAACAAACATGCCTCCCCCGGGAATGTGCCACCGTGATGACTAATATTAAAACTGTAACGCTATAGCCCTTCCCATAAAGATATATAACGATATTGTGGCGTGCGTTTTGTGGCACAGTTCTTCATGGCTCGGCCTAAACCGTGTTGCCTATCGGGCATTGTCATGGTTCACCCAGTCGTCTCATCGGCGGAGCTTACTGATACCGTTTTTCTGGCTGGAACGTAACAGCCAGAATACTGACATTATACGCAAACTCACCTGTACAAAATGTTTATAGGCCTCACCCACGGGCGTCGTTGAATTTTCTAACACTGATTCAGGTATCTTGTACTTACAGGTCCAGTGTGAACCGTTTGCTCTGAGTTCTAAGATCCCTTTCTGAAAAGTTAAGCGACTGTCAAGAAATCTAATCAGGTCATCAGTGGCGGTTGACGAAATCATTAGTGATAGTAAATTAATCAGGACATAGGGACGGCTAAACGTAGACCAAAGAGAGAAACGATTACCATAATTTAGACACGCCAATGGAACGGAAACTGGAAAATAGTAAATAATGCATGATATATAAACTGCACTCTGCTGATCTATCGAAACTGAAATTGTGTTGTGTACACACCAACAGGAAGACGTGAACGTTAGTGAAAAGCTGCAAATTTATTCTTCTTCGAGCGCAATGGACGGTAAACTACGCACCTGGGATCTACAGGTGTATTGAAATGATAATTTTGAACACAGGCTAACGGTAAGTGAAACTTTGGAGTAGTTAAGCCTTGCAAATTCCTGGTTTTCCCTCTNAGAATTCTCCGGAGCGTGTCTCCCAACTGCGATTCCCACACTGTGTTTCTCATATATCAAAATATTATGTTTTCACTTGTCAAGTTCGAAATAACACACAGGAAACTTCTTAGAAGGTTGTCCAACCCTTTTCATTACCGTATGGTCTTTACTTTGAGAAGTTCCTGCTTAAGGTAACTCAATTAGCTTTCACTTATAACATACGTGCCAACGATAATAGAAAACACTCTCAGTCCTGGTGGCTTCCTATCAAACTTACTTGTATCACTTTATCAACTGTGAAACCTATATTTTCATCTTTCTATCGGTATCTCGGCTTTTGTGTGGCTGAGGTCTGCAAATGATGACACTTACCATATTGAGCCGACTCGCTCGAAGGGTATTTCCGCAGCTTCGGCCATACAAATACCCACGTTTGTCATCTCAGTATTCTCCAGTGAATCCCAAGTTAACTTGACCCGTAAATTTTGAACTTTTACTGTTTGCCTGTCTTCATCATTTGTAATAAGCGTTCGTATACGCAACTTGAAGCCTTGGAGTGTTTGCTATTTTTATTCAATGGGTATGTAACTAAGTAAATAGCCTACGATAAACCTGAAAAGAAACTCTGGCGTCTTTCATTCAGATGATTTCGATTTTGAAATTATCCTTGCTTGCTTCCTTCAACAGACCTGTTTTGTCACATGCCTTCACAAGTTTCTGAAGTAAAAGTGAGTAGTGAGCGTCTAACTACGATTATTCATTTCAATGCTAAAGCATTCCACGTACGCAGCAAAGTCTGCACTCTGCCCCAACATTTGGAACCAAGCAGCAGTTTTGGGTGACGTGTGTTCCTTGTGGATACTAATTTGGATCTTAATTATGAGTTTGCAACCTGCAAACTCAACATCTCGGACATCGAGCTGCGACAATCAAACGAAGCCTGCTAACGTGTTTTCATATGCGTGTTTCTGATGTGCATGTGGGTTCTAGAGCGACGACTTCAAGTGTTTTGATTACAGATAATTACCGCCACACTCATGAAGGGATCCACGATTTAGTAAAATGCTATCATGTAAACATGGACAGCACGTCTGCTCAAAATACAGGCTTCTTGCTCCTGTTCCATAACGTAACCAAACCAAAGACAAAATATTAATATGCGGGTTTCTGACTCATATTTTCCTGCTACGTTTATTGTCTCCAACACGCTCAGTGAACAAAAGTGCTCCGCTAATCTAGGTTTCCGTTGCTGCTGCGGGAATACTCTCAAAATTAAAACCTATAAAGCCATTATATCCTTCTGATATCCACTCTACAGCCCACAAACATGTAAACAACGGCACACTCGTGTATTTCGCAGGTATGATGGTTCAAGGTTGAAACGAGTTGAAAACGGTGCGCGGAAAGAGATTTCTCAAATTTTCCCTGAAACGTTCAAATGCGTTCGTTAGGAGGTGTATGGAGGTTTTACCCAGTATAAAACTTGTGTTACGATGAAGAGATTGGCTATACCGAAGCATTGCTCACATTCGCACTTTTGTCAGAAAACGTGTTTCGCTTTTTTCGATAAATGCATCACAGTGGTCACAGTCATCGACTCTTCGTTCTGGAACTGCTTCCATCAGAATTTTTTTCAGTACAATACATAATCTGTTCTTGCAAGCTTGCTCACTTCCGCTTGGTTTGGGAGATATGAAGGACTATCATTACCACCACACAATGCGTTGCATTCCATTTCACACTGAACATCACAGTGAATTTCAGCGAAAGTTAGCCGCCATGTTTGTTAGGTAGTTATCTACCCGACTTATATGTTCAACCTGTCTCCTTGTTAGTATTTCTGATAGCAATCTGTCGACGAGAGATCATTCCCAGAATTGATCACACCGACTGTTACCACATGTTTGTTCCCAACTACAGTCTATACGGTACGGTGTAAACGTGGATAACACGTCCCACGTTTTGTTTGTTGCTTATGGGCTATTCTTGACTGTAGCTTGCTATTTGTATGCAACTCAATGCTCACTTATCTGGGGCTACCGACCCATTTTGATGCTCGTTATTTCCTCTGATGATAACATTGATTGTCACTTGCACAATAGCAGCTAGCTCTGGGAAGGTTTTATGGTACATTCACGAGGAGTTTACCTAGCTACTGATCTTCTGTGGCTACAAATAACGATCCCTTTTGGCCACGGCGAATCGGGGTGTACCTTCCACTTATGGTTAGTTTAGTTTGTGGCAGTAGGTTCGCCGTTAATTTTGCAAACCGCTCAAAGCGTTTCTCAAAACAAACAAGTCTTCCAAATATTCGTTCGCTTGCCGGAGAGACTGGCACTTCAGATTCTATGGTCAAGTGATTGTTACGTTTGAAACGGACTGTCTTGTGCAGTTAGGACGGGTAAGGATATACATAAGCTTAGGGGCTATCCCAGATACCTTTTCAAAGTTATCCAGTGACATGCCCGTTTTCAAACTCTAATTGTCCGGACGATAAATCTGAAAACAGACCTGGTAACGTTTGTGCAAACACTCTGGATACTGTCTGATATTATGCAACCTTCCGTTTTAATTGGGTGCAGCGATCCCATGCACCACTAAGCGAACTGGTCGAGGTATCGAAGATTTTACAAGTCACTTCGTCTGGATTGATCCTACACGGAGTTATATTTGAATCCATGGCCCGAACAAGAGGAGCTTTTTATATTCAAAAGACATATTCACCTATAAACTGATAAAAATGTCCAAATTATGGTAGTACCAGAGAAGCCATACCGATAACGGGTAGAGAAAGAGGTAGGTCTACAAATAAAACGGGAGACGTACCACTAGAATAGGAGTGAATCTGATAGAACTCAAGGTCCGCAAAATTAAATGGACCAGTATCACTTGCCGGATAGCGAGTACGGCAGACGACCGGTAGATGATTTCACATTCGGCGTGGAGTGACGAACGTTGAGAGTCAACAGACCAACCGATACGCCGTGCAATAACTCCACCAGCCGAAAATCCGCGCAAATGGAGAAGACAAAGATGGTGACGGTAACTCCCGTTTATTCGTGTTGACGATTATTTTGAAAATGTGATAGTGACACATTAAAAACAAGCGCGGAGAAGAAGCTAACAAAACGGTATGTACAAAAACGCACAAAATGAACTACAGAATATTACTATGAAATGTGGACACTATAAGAATAATGCGACCACCTAGGTATGCTTTCGTGTCACAAGTTGTAGTAGCTAGCTGGAAGTGATTGCTGGTCAACATATGAAAGTGGTGCTCACTAAATTTGCTGGGGATAACAAAAGTGGTCCACGGTCATATCTCAGGTAATCGTGTTAAAATCTCACGCTCCTGTTCACATACTTTCTTCTGCATCAGACCCCAGTAAAACGCCGCCCACAAACTCATGTTTAAGAACCCTAATTTTTGTTTATATATCGACCCGTTAAGAAAAATTTTGGCATCAAAAGCCTGTAGTAAACTCATATTGCAAGAAACTGCTAGTCGATCTCCTCTTGCTTCATACGATAGCAAATGTTTGCCGGCGTCTAATGTTTCAATTACTAACACAGATACCCTCAGGTCGCATAAATATCCTTGTCAAAAATTACGTGCAGCACTTCATGGAAAAACAATGGTGAAAATGCATCGTCACCTCGAATGCGACTCAACCGAATACGCAAGTTACTCAGCGGAGAGTCGTTCGAAGTGAGATAATCAAACATGAGTTGTTAACTGGTCACCAGTCACCGGGAAGTCAGCTCACTGAAACAATAGGATGGAGGTGACGATGAGAGCGTGTTAAGGAACATCAATGAGAAATTCCTATATATCGTCGATGATGATTAGAGAAAAGAAGACACCGGACACTGTATGTGCAGCCGTGGTAGACAATTCATTATGACTTCTCACTGCACACAACAAATAGGTTACATAGTGATCTGCATGTCACTAAAACGATATGTTAGAATGGGTACGTACGGTTATTTTGCGAAAGTGAAAAATAGATACAAGAAGAAGCCGGCTGCACATGCCCGATACCCAACGACAAATTACTCTGCAACTCCAGTCTGGAGCTCACGCATTATTTGCCGAGGGGAGGGTGAATATTCACAAAAATGCTTAGGCGTATACTGTGACCTTGCTCAATGACCACTTGTCTGCATCAGACTGGGACTTTGCATCAATAGCTAGTAATATGTCCCGTCTATCTTAACTGGTACACCCACCAACGGAAGTCCACCTAAAATTCTACAATTGGTCTGAAGATTTCGTTAATGGGGGCGACATTTTACCCCGCACAGAACTTAAACTTCACGACTACAACAGAGTAGATCGGAGAGATGATGATTGCAGCGATCCGACTTAGCAAACCACTTCTGGGCATCCATTTCTTAGGTCTAAATTATATGGTAGTAAACTGAACACTGCTGTTTGTAGAAATGAGTCGATTGTACGCTCTTGGACCCTGCTCGGATTAAAACACTTGTTTTCAGTTGATGTTTAACTCACGAGGTAAAACGGGCACGAAGCACCGTGTGACCAGCTGTCTCACTGATTCACGGATTTCATCAGGAATAATGTGTACTTGTCCAGCATCTGGTTGCTCTTGTATTTCAACAATTATAATTACTGAGTCGGTGCCGTGGTATATTTTTGTAGAAGTTCGGGCCGTATCTCTGTGTTCATGTGTCTGTGAAATGGTCACAGATTCAAATGCATGTGAAAGCAGGCTACTGAAATCATATCTGGTCGACAATATTAGTATATTTAAAAGTTAGTTGGGATGTAGTGAACGATGTTGAAGTGTAAACAATTACCGCATTTCCGGTGAAAACGTTCGTGGAACTTCAATGAATTAAAAATGGGGACGTTTTTGAAACAGCGACGTTGAACTTTAATACATGTAAATCAAGACCATGGACATTTTCGAAACCATCCTGTTACGTGCGAAAATTGTCGATGACTATTCAGCGATGGTTCAAGATGCAGATCATGTGGTTACACCCTTTGTGATGCTCACTCATTAAAGACTATTTTAAGGTCGACTCTTAATTGAGTAACCCTGTTTGCTAACCCTGACCTTGTCTGTGTGGGCTTACTTGCTCGACTTAAACTCGTCCGATTAATTTTTCGGAGTGTTTGTGATAATAAACTAGCTGAATCGTACAAGTTTGGGACAGCCTGCAGACCATGGTGCATCAATATGTTCATTGAGTAGAATTTGATGGAGTGCTCTGACCTTCTATTTGTGTCGAATACTTTGCAAGTAATTATCAGTCTCTAAATTTAGAAGCTATCGATTATAAGAACACTGACTTACTGCTAATATGATAATGTATAACAGCTTTCAGTTACAGAAAATTCGTCCATACGATATGAATGTCTAAGCATTTTGTTGTTACTTCCTCAACCGCCTCACAAAGCTACGAATACAAAACGTAAACTGGAATAAGCACATCATAAAGAACAATGACTGGATTAGCATAACCACGTAGATTCATATGCATGTGCGTTTTAGACAGGTTTCCAATCTACGCCAATTTCTCAACAGTGATTAACTTATAAATTCAGTGGACAACCAGATGATACTCACATTTCCGCCAAAATAACTTATAATTAAATTCGGAAGTGTTTGCGACGTCTGATTACATGTCGAAATTTATCTCTTCTTGAGTCTGAAACCTCTCATTCGAGACCCAACAATCAGACACATGTTTGATGGAAAAAGTCAGATTACATAGCCAAAGATTTTTACGAGGCGAGCTAATGTCTGGCGCTGTTACATGGAGTCATAGCGTCAAATTTCAACAAATAGCAGGATTATCGGAGGAAACGAAATCCGGTTTCAACAGATGGACTGCTGCGTCCTGCCTATGGGCGATTAAAACATGCACATTATGTCCAATCGATCACTCATTTTGATTGGCTACTATGATGCTGGAATAACGAACGTATTCCTCATGCAACTGAAAATGTCACAATTATGTTCGCATGTTGTGAACAAAATATTTTGTTTTTCCCCTTAGGTGGTCACTACCAGTGGCTTAATTTTCACTGGCTCATATCCGTTTGCGTACCAACATTTCTAGGTAGCATAGAGTGAACTCGTGATTATTGAAGGAACTATTCAGTCTGAACTTTTTCGAATTTCTCATATGAGCCACCGTACTTTTTATACTAAATCGTCGCTGGTTCAGGCAGCATTTGGCATCAATCCTAAACAGTTCCCCAAAATTATGAGGATGATTTTTCTAATTTGGGCAAAAATGCTCCAGTTATTCGTGCAGATGCAAAGCAGTTGTACAAGTGTCTTGAGGCGCCCTGAAACTGTTAACGGTTGCCTTGCAAATGCCAACAGATTTCAATCTACTTCCGACTACTTGCGTCGCGCTTGTTGAATGGGACATATTCCATGACAAGAGATCATTTGTTTCGTGAACTGCTGGTGTTTATTGATGTTACTGTGCACTGTTATCATCAGTTAATCATGTTCAAGCCATATATAACTGCAGCTCTCGGATGCGGAGTACAACCAACACGTTTAAAACCATGAGTTTCGCAACTGATAGATGAATAACTTGATAACGTTCAAAATACGTTTTAATCAATGCATGTAATTTTCGACTAACACTGTTATAGTTCCTTTTAGAATTTAAGAGAAAAGTTGCGATAAAAGCGTTCAACAGTTGTGTTCAGCATACATGTCCACTTATTCGATATACCGGTGACTCGTACGAACCTCATCAATCATACATCAAAATCTCCTCAACTAATGTGAGTATTAACAGTATGGAATATTAAGACGTGAAATTGGCGTTGTACGCCCCCCCCCAAGCAATTTATTAAACCATGACAAAAGGCAATCCACTTACGTAAAATCATTCGCACTGATTTTGATGCGGATCAATGAGTATGACAGACGAGTT
>LOND01004140.1:17258-27812 GCA_014220965.1 Paragonimus kellicotti
GGGGTTTGCAAGATTGTCACTTTGTCTGCTGTCTAGTTGATCGGACAATTTGAGCATTCTCTGAAGGCGCACTTCGTGGCTGTTTGAATATGATAATTCAGTCATGCCTGATGTGCAGGGGTTCATCACCGTTGCCTCGTGGAGTGTGACAGGAGTGCTACTCTTAGTTGTGGCATGGACACGCATTACAGACGAGGTCTAACAAGAGCGAAGGTCCAATCTACTGCTACACTTCGGAAGCAGGTTGGCTGAAAGGTTCATAGGAGTGCGGCAGATGCACCCAACACTCAATGATGTTGTAGTAGATACTAACGGAAATCGTAGGACTATCATTAAATAATGAACTGGCCTCGAGCCCAGTGATAGTCTCGATGCAGTAGAAATGGTAGACCGGGAACTGTAGATGCAGTTAAGAATACGATGCACTTCGAGCACAGACTCTTCTATGACCGACGGTACGTGAAGCCATTGGATAAGGAATGTGGGGTTGGCAGTGGCTGAATCACTCTGCACTCTCCTGGAGTTGCGAACAGCCGACCTACTTGTTTGTTGTCGGACCAGTAGTGCAACGTAGGCGGGAGACTTCTGATTGGCTATACTTCCGTTATTACGGCCGATGGACACATGGCCACTACGTGTTGTTGTATGCAAACTGTCAGCAACAGACACTCAGGCGTTAGCATGATGATGTATTGGGCTCCGAAATCGGTGCGCAAAAGTATACGTAGTGTGGATCACAAAAGACATCAAGGTGTGCGCAGTAAACACGTTTTTGATTGCGAAGGTCAAAGAACAATTTGTGATAACCGTGAAAGACCAGCGAGGACATTGGGAGGGAATCACCTAATCAAGACAATAAACAAATGGATTGGAATATCAAGGAAAGTGTCCCGTCCAGATAGGGGAATTCCTATCGAGTACCATGCCATTTGATCCACTACTGTAGTGATGTTTCACATCGGTCATTTCTCGCTTTGCCTCGGCGGATTTCTTCGTGGAATATAAAAATAATGCTGTACACTTCTTAATTCATTTGCGACATGTGTCTCAAGAATATACCTAACGTTTAGGAACGCTGAAATATTTTCCGAATTAGTTTTCAATTGGTTAATGTTTGTAATGTCTTCAATCGCTTTTGAATGGCATCTCTGATGTACACCAGGATTTAATGATCAGAATAGTATGGGAATTAGCCAAAAGGACAAATGGTCTAGACATTCACTGTGACGGTTATTTTAACGTAGTTGAGAACAATATGATTTATCGTTTCCTAGTTTCGGGTACCGTTGATTCACGACTCATATTGTGCCCATCTGCGACTGATGGGATGGAGTTAGGTGCGTCTGATTTCATTTTAAGAATCTTCGAAGTGTCCATAGGATAGGATGAGGTAGTGGAAAAAGATGAGTCGGTTCTGATGGTGGGCGTTTCAATGAACTGGAGGTCGAGTAATGAAAGGATGGAGTTGAAAGGAATCCCTGGTGCCCATATGCGAATTATCATCGTAGTGATCGCGAGTTGTGCGTAGATGATCGTGTGTAGTACAATAGGTATGGAATGTGAAGCAAGCAACATAAGATGTTAGATCTGTTGAAGTTCGTCTGGTATCTTTGTCGTCTTTTGGCAAGGAACATTAAACCGGCAAAAAGCACAGTACTGTTTTGGCCATTGGAGAAATATCATCGATGCTACAAAACAAAACGGTTGGCAGAAAGTCTCATTTTCTGATTAAACTGTGTGTGACGTGGTCGAAGCTGACAAACGTGTACGGTTTGAATTTGATTCGTGTGTCAAGCCGTATTCCACTTTGGCTGGCGGGGGAATGTAAGGGCGAACAACTGTGGACCGGAAAAAAATACGCCCCTTGGTTTTTTTTTTTTTCCCCAACCCCGCCTCTCCAAGCGCTTTTTCTTTTTTTTTGCGTGGGGGGTGGGCATATACATCTACGAAGTTTGTGTTAAGTATGATGCCTCGCAGATAGTTTCGATTTGGGGAACTACCATTGTAGTCATATTTTCACACAATGCTGATCTGAACTGATGATAATGTCAGCAGATGGCCAGGCCGTCGTTCAAATTGAGATAGTGACCTTCACCAAATAAACGGAACCCATTTCCGAGAAACGTTGTTTCCCAGAATCTCCACGTTGACCAAAGTTCGTCCTCTATTGTAACGGATGGTCAAATGAAAACCACCGGCTTTTATTTACTACTGATGAAACCTTCGGCTATGAGAAATATACAGATTAACCATGGTTGGTTACAGCAAACAATGAAAGTTATCCGACCGTCATGAGGCTATTATCTGGATTAGCCGAATAAATCAAGTTAACACCTTTGCTAGTATGTGAAACAGAGGGAAACAGGAAACAGACTAAATTGTAAGTTGTGAATGAAAAATGTGGGATGGCTTACGAATCGAACAGAATTTCGTCAGTATGCGATCAGAAAAGCTTGAAAAACTTCAATAAATCAACATCGTGTCAGCAAGTATTCCCGAAACACTTCGACAAATTAGCAGAATTTAATAGTGAGTGAGTACACAATGGACTCTACAGTTCTGCTAGATAATTCATTACAAACGGCCATATATGTGCGTGTGCACATGGAGTATAAATACTTTGCTATATTTTCAAAATAAAATTCTCGAGAGAAAGTATTTTGCTGAGATTGCAATGAATCGTCGGACGCTTCGGTGTTTATGAGGGATAACATAAGCTTATATAATGCGGATAAGGCGAAACATAACGGGTTTACCTAAACCTCTTTCATCAGTCATATTTTTGCTCGGATTGGTTACGGATAAGCAGAGTTTGAACATTGATATTAGACCAGATTATGTCGAACATCTTATAACTCTTTGTAAATTGCTGATTGTCCATACTCTCTCTAGTCGCATGTGGAAGTTGTCTAATATTCATACACCGTTCGCCATACATAACGGGAAACATAGGTGGAAGTATCTATTGCAATCAGTGAACTTAATCTCACAAGTAATACAGAAGCGTATAATTCCTCCAGTCCATCTGTTGTTTACACTGGTATAACAGTTACTGATCACGACTCCACTATAGAAACGGAATATTTCAGAATTACGCTCAACTGACAGTGAAAAATTAGGGAACATAAACGGCCTGTGTAATGTTGACTGAATGGTTCGCCTGTTGAAGTTAAATATGGAAATGAATGCCGGTACAGTCAACTTAACGTTATCGAGCTAACAGTGCTAAAAGTTAAAACGAGTAGAGTTTAGACGCGATGGCATCAACGTCCTATTGTTCTGGTAGCGTCACCTGTCGTGGCATTGATGTTTCAAAACTAGTCCTTTACTCTGAGCATATAAATCGAATATGTTTGTCAATCTGTATTCACTTTGGCATGACTGACAACCTTTCCACTCGCAGTGTGGCGTATACGTCTGCAAGGTTTGTGTTAAGCACGATGCCTCTCAGATCTTCTCAATTTACGGGAATATCATTGTAAGCATATTTGCACACTTTGCCGATTCGAAGTGATGGTTGTGTAAGCAGATGACTATGGCCGTCGTTCAAATTAAGATGGTAACTGTCGCCGAGTAAACTGAATCTACGTTTTTTTTCGAAATACTTTATAATACAAATCAACGTTTGCTCACTGCTCTGTGAAAGCTTAACTGAGTGGAATCAGTAATCCTTCACTTTGGTTTGTGAAGGAAGCAACGTTATTTCGGTACACAACCTTTCGTAATATTTTAGGTATTATCGATATTAAGCAAATGAAGGAAAATTGAACATCCTGTTATTTATATGGCACATTCAAATATTCTGTTTGTAAGCAACTGAACAAAGCATTTAAATCAATCAAACTTCAACCGACAGTAACCTCTTTTGAATGCTAGGTGATAATTTTGGTTTTACGTTTATCAATTAATTTTAAAAATGATATTTGCCACTTATTTTATTCTGACTGTCGTCAATCTACCTACTACATTCATTTGAACTCAAACATTTAAAGTCACACATGTAATCTTGAGATGTCACATAGCTGACCTACAGTTCGCGGCGGTCCTCTAATGATGTAGGGTTTGCGAGATAAATGGCAGCTGAAATACACTCAAGATACATGTATATTCAACTTATTTGTACAGATCATGCTATTTGATGATCATGTGCAACCAACAAACCAGCAATGGTAATGAAAGTCTCTTTGTATCTCTCTGTGGGACATATCATAAAAATGTGTTACGTCTTCCACGAAAGCAACTAGTATACTATATTTTCGGTTTCGCCCGTTAAATTAAGTAACCAATAAGCATCTTCGAGTCGAATTTTCTATTTACGGATCTTAGGTTAAATATGAAGAAGTAACTTTTTTAAATACATGGTATATTTGAATACAGGCATGTTTTCAAAATAATATTTGTGATAAATATTCCATGTGCTTCCGGATTTAATATCCTTTCATGTGAAGGTACATACGATCCACATTAAGTCTCTCAAATGTTACAAATGATAATGCATATAAAGTTATGACGTCAAGCGTAGTGGTCGGTTCAGAAAGTTATACTGACAAGCGTAGTGGTCGGTTCAGATAAGGTCACCTGTGCAGTTGGAGAACAAAGATATTGTATGCTATTAATAAATATTGTATTACATCAGTCAAACATTACATAAGAAGAGAGTGATATTTTATGAGTGCAGAAAATGAGTGAAATGTTAAAATATATTTTCCCGAACACTAGATCGCGTGAGTGTAACTACAATGGAAACTTCATTGGAATCCTTCACGCGGTTTCAGATTATCATGTTTTCGACTTATTGCAGCAGAATATTTCGGTTCAGTATCGAGACAGTAAAAGCGTGCTGCCTTCTGTGTTACTTCCAGTTTTAATACATTTTATACTGTCTCTCTCACATTGGTTTCGCGTTCTGTTCCACTAGGTTTTATTGTAAATAGACACTTGGTCGTTTCTTCCGTAGTGCATCATTATATGTGGCACAGGAGTTTATTAAATAATTGATCTTAACGTCTGAAAATGCGGCAGTGCATCCTTGGTATTTATCAAGCTATCTTGCTCACTCAAAACACTTTCTTTCATAGCACCCGTACGAAAGGATATGCAGAGGAATACTTACCATATTTGATACTGATTCATGAATCTCAGCAACTATGGAGATCAATAGTTGTTCATAACCTATTTCAATAATATACTCTTCGTTGTATGTTGTGGGTCGGCGAGAGTGATGAACGTCGGTACATTTCATCGAAATGGTACTTATCATTAAGATGTAGTGATGGAAGCTACACGAGATTCGGACTTGGTTACGCTCATCGGTCACATTGACGGAGAGGCAGCGAATGTTATTGAGCAAACGTTCACTTGTAAGTGGTTAGTAATTGAAATGTGGTCAAATCCTAGTCTCTGTCAACCTAAAGGTCTCACGTTCTTCATTATGCAGAACAAAATGTCCACCAGGGAAAATATAACGCTCTCCTCGAAACGAAAGTCATCTCAAGCAACTGAATGACTACGTACATATTCAGCAGGACAGGGAATATCAGTATGGACAACTGAAGTCCTGTGTGATAGCAATACATTTGACGTCGTAAGCAGATGATGTGTCAAATCTGACAAAACCTTAGTGATATTTCTGGTGGCTTTGATCGTAATGGAAATCCTGAAGACAGGGCTTAAAATACGTTGGTTATCCAATCGTTTCAGTGAAATTACAGCACTTCAGCTGAGTTAGCTTCGCAATGGCAAAAATTAGACGACCACAAATTTCGATTGAATCATACTTTATTAATTCATACTGTTGCAATGCCAATTCAGAAATGATAGCCTGCATTGTCTATTACTGTTCAAATTGCCATCACTACTCGACGTCATGCTATACTTTCAGAGATGAAGCAACTATTCAGCAAATGTCCCATCGAGATGATTGCATACGTTCTGAACTTCGTAGTTTCCAGATCTCACAGTATTTTCTCACTCTTATTTCTGCAACGGGTTGCGCAAACGTAACCCTATGATACACGTTTACGCGACGAATACCAAACACAGAAGCGAAGTGTGACAATCTAAACTATCACTTGTGATATTTACAGTCACACTGTTGTTCTTATCACGCATGATTGTCCAATGGCAGGAGTGTCATTTATTTGTTCATCTCCACTCACCCAGAACAACTTGATTCCCTTCCGAAAGACTGTAGGGTTTTTCTTTGTCAGAATCTCGTCCCAACTAGTAATAGGTGTGTTCTAAAAGTGGGCCGATCTGTGCTTCATATAGACAGTTAGAGTCCAAGGCAGTCCTCGTGGATGGTAAGTAAAATTCACCATCGTACAAGATCTCTGATAACGAGGTTCTTATTATAGCCATAGACAAGTGTATGCATGCACGTCGCTTCGTTAGCTTCCCTCTGGGAAGAGATTCCAAATTTGAACTGGCTCCGCCTTCTGAACTGTAGTAACTTGCTTGTTGTCCTACAGTACGACATGACGCATGTATTGAAGTTCGCAAACGAGTCATTGTTAGGGATTGGGAAGTTGTCTGACTACCTGAACGTAAGTCACCCAATAGAAATAATGACCGTCAAGAGACCGTTGAAGCCCATTCATTGAAAAATACTTCTTTTCATTCTCTTCTTCTGACTGGTCACAACAGCCGTAGAAGGCTACAACTGTTTACCTCCGAAAGAGAGCGACTCATAAATCAATCTCGGTTGATTTTCAGTCAACCTTCAAGGACAGCAACAGCCACTTACTTCCAAGCATTATTTGCAAAAATCGCGAGTTTGTCGTATCTTACAAATCGTGGATGTCCTGCTTCCACTCAAATACTTCCTTGAAGATCACTTCGGTTCCCCATAGATAAAACCTTCATAAAACCCTCGCTTATTATGAAGCTGATCCAAGCGTGCCATCGGGTAGTTTAACTAACATTTAGTAACACACGTGGTACTAAATTAATACGTTTGTTTAACTGCACAACTGTTTCCCGAACATAAGGAACTTTTGCCTTCTATCTGCCGGCAGCTAGTTAGAGGAACTTTTTCGGCCAGAAATATCGTTGAGTCACTGACGAATAACATTCAGTCAGGGGCAGTTTGCGAAACTGCGAAACTGTCGGGATAATTTGGGCGGTAAGGCTGGCTCTAAATAGCTGTGATTGATAAACTGGAACTCCAATTCACAGTCGACAGATACGGTTGTGACGGATGACTGTTTGTCAGATCCTCGAAAACATAGCTAACAGTTCGCTTAAAGTGGGCAATAGATACTTCGTTGCCCATTACAATGTCATTATTCTCCCATGTTAACTGCACATATAATAAAGTGCGTCCTCCTGGAATATTCTTCTCAAATGATATTCAATTTATGACAGAGTGGTTATAATTCAGTCGACCATTTGTAAGATATTTCCATCACCCCGCTTAATGGCAGTGTAAATGTAATTGTTTTATCTGGAATTTTCAGCTTATTTTCAATTACTTACTCATCTTCTTCGAACGTTGCACTTGAATTACGAAATTGAGTCGAAAGTAGTATGTGTACGAGCGTTTGTTTGCTCTGTTAAGCGATGCATGCATTTTAAAAGTTTTGCTTACTTGTAACTACACTGCATTTTATGTTTACTCACTGGCATTTTTAACTTTTCAGTAAAGTGTAGCCGCAGCGAATGGATCAAGTCAGACATGTTTTAAACCGGACGTACTTTCTATAAACAGGTCACAGAAAATACTATCACAAATGAACAAAACTGTCATAATAATCATAAAACAATTGAAAAGAGATGACAGCTAAGAGGTTGTGTATTATGGGTACTGTGATAGTTGATGGTTTCTATACTTAATGTCACAGTACTTGAGGAAACTCACAAAAAGGGTTGAGTCAACTTAAGAAAGTATATCTCATTCGCGCTACAATTATTGCATATGTTGTTTAAGCTCCAACCAATGAAAGCAGTGAACCTTATTCACCTAGCTTAATATTTTTGTAACAAAACGGGTTTTGAAACAAAGGTTGTCGTATTAAGCAATCTGCACACAATATCAGTGGATTTTAGATGATGCAAACTCCTGTCACGTGTGAGGTGTTTTTTCAGTGGACAGCTTCAGAAAAATTGCGAAACAAAGCGAACTTAGAAGAAAAGCTACATAGAAATCGTTAGTCTTCGCGATTTTCGACGGTGTACAAATTGCTTGGAGTCATTGCGACTATTTTTGTAAGTCACTTGTGCAACGAAGACCAACGAGCACTATTAGACGACGTTTTTTAACACATTTTGAGTACATGGTTTGAAAATGACATGAATCACCCCACAAACGACTTGTACATTCACGCTTTTACCCATAAATCTACATTTATTTTGATAGTCCTCTATGCAACCATGATAATTAAACCCCGGTCTGCCTAAACAATCAAGGTTGCTGTCAGTAGATCCGTAGCTTGTCTAACTCTGGCATCTAAGAAATCCCAGTAACCAAGGAGGCAAATACTGCTGGGTAATTCTATACACACGATATATGTAATCAAACGCGGATAATATTCTTCATTCGTCAGGTTGTACTTCAGCACGCTAAGAAACTATCAGAAATGGTTCCAATTTTTGTACAGACAGATTTATGATAAAAATAGTCCCGTGTATATATGCTACTTACGTACTAAAACGCGATGTGCAGTGTGCCATTCAGCAACGGAACGTTACCGCACGACTCTGAACAATCGCAAACTATTCTAACAACATTCTTAATCAACAACCACGCGCACACACTTTTCAATCGAGCTGAAAGTTCAACCCCATTTATCCTACACAAGTCTCCGTGACAGAATGAACTGATACGTCGTACTGTTTACAAAAATGTACTCCTTAAAATTGCCAAACAACATTTGACATCTCTTGCTACAGCCAGCAGGCACTTGCCATTAATCCAACTGGAAAAAAGGTTTGTAATTTCTTGATGAGCCCGACCCAACAATCGACTCACAGGGGAGCGATGCCCAGAATGACTGCCATTATTTGAATTGGAGAGTATGATTATGCAACTGTCTGAGAAATTCACTATTCAGCATTTTCACTGAACAGTTTTAAAATGATAATTAACATATGACGTGTCATCAGTGTGTGCGAACTTTCATATCCTGACCGCCAATCAGCAGGGCATGACGACCTTCCAGACTTCAGATTCTCATGTACCTACAATGGCTTAAGGTTCTATTAGGGAAATTTTGTGCAGCTCAACGAAATCCTTAAAATTCTATGACTGTTCCGCGAATGGTTTTCAAGGATGAAACGAGTATTCTGCGAACACACACATTCGGTGAAAAAGATAAACTATGGTTACCTTGTTATCCGTCTACCATATTGCAAACCCTCAAAATGAATTTGCCAGGACTACCATGAATTTCACCACGTTTAGGCGTTGAACAAGCAATCAAATTTGATCGTCGTGAACTAGAGAAATATAGTTCACGAAGAGGGTCGTGTACTCTAGGAGGATTTGAACACTATTTAATAAACGACTCATTTATGACAACAGAATTCATCAACTCTCATGGTGATGTGACAGGCAGATATGAGCTGATCTGTGTTTGAAAACATCACTATTACTCACACAGTGTGGTGATAAAAACTATGTCAAACATAAAAGATAATTCATAACTTTTCCAGTTCACTAGAATCGATTATGCAGAAAGATGGCTGTTGTGCAATGTAACATTTGAATGTTACTTACTGTGTTTGGCCGTCAACTTTTGATCTGTTTGTGCGTTATTAAATATAAAAGATGTGATTGTATTATGTATCATGCTCTTATGCTCCTATATGCAAACACACGTTGCATAACAAGGGAACTTGTATGAAATCAACACATTTGGAAACGCAGGATATTCAGGTCTCAAAATACCTTGGATATATGTGACACATTTCGAAGATAGCGGTTAATCAATAATGGTTGAGCATTTGTTGGAAAACTTGGAGCGGGCTGCCAATGGAAGCTGAATGAAGAGTTGGTGTGAATTGCCTTTAATAACTAGCGACTGATTTTCACTACATTTGATATTGCCATGCAATGCAGGTTTTGTTTGGATCAGTAGGTTTATTTTTGCACGGTTATATAGATTTGCCTTTCAGTATTCAAAGTGTGGTCACTAGAAATTTGACTTTGTGGTAGAATGGAAAGAAATATGCTCCTCAACACATGGAATAGTCTGTTTTTGTTAACAGACCATAACTCAATTCGACATATTTCTAGGCCGTACTTTTGGAACTGATATTCATTTATCGTTTAATGATATCTACTTCTTATTGAATCTGCCCTGCATCACTACATATACAATGTTTTGTGGCATCACAAGCTGTCTTGCATTCGCATTTTCTGCTTAGCAAATATTTGGGTGTATGCATTCTACTCAGTTTACATCTTTTGGGTAAGCATTTTTATTTTTGCAAATCTTTGAAGTTTGCTGTATTTTGCGATGCTATTAAACACCTATAAAAGTCGGCTGAATGAGTTGTTTCAGTGATCGCGTGCGATTTGATTTTTTCATTGTGAACATTCGTACTAGTTTATTG
>LOND01004140.1:27912-43398 GCA_014220965.1 Paragonimus kellicotti
CTTTAATAACTAGCGACTGATTTTCACTACATTTGATATTGCCATGCAATGCAGGTTTTGTTTGGATCAGTAGGTTTATTTTTGCACGGTTATATAGATTTGCCTTTCAGTATTCAAAGTGTGAGTATTCGATGATATTTGACTTTGTGTGGAATGGAAAGAATATGCTCCTCAACACATGGAATAGTCTGTTTTTGTTAACAGACCATAACTCAATTCGACATATTTATAGGCCGTACTTTTGGAACTGATATTCATTTATCGTTTAATGGTGTCTACTTCTTATTGAATCTGCCCTGCATCTCTACATATACAATTTTTGTGGCATCACAAGCAGTCTTGCATTCGTATTTTCTGCTTAGCAAATATTTGGGTGTATGCATTCTACTCAGTTTACATCTTTTGGGTAAGCATTTTTATTTTTGCAAATCTTTGAAGTCTACTGTATTTTGAGATGTTATTGAACACCTATGAAAGTCGTCTGAATGAGTTGTTTCAATGATCTGCGCGCGATTGGATTTTTTCATTGTGAATATTCATACTAGTTTATTGAGCAACTTCAGAAGCATTTAAGCGCATACTCGGATAGTGTCCTTAGAGGACGACCAACAAGAGTTCACTGATTTGTTTGGAGATTAACCGATGTCATTCACATATTACTGTTGGAGAAGCACGCTCCAGTAGCAGCATTGTGAAGCTGAAACATAACTGGTGGCCATAGTTCACTGTGCTTCGGTAATGCTGTTATCCACATCCTGCCAAAACCTCATGCAGTTGTGGTTCCTGCAAATATTGGGGTCCATCGATATTTTTGCTATCAATGAACGTATCTGAGCACGTGAATTAAACATGCCTTCTGAAATCAGCTCACGTTCTTATCAATAGTATGCAGTATACACGCAGAGAGGTGGACTTTCAGATGTCTCACGTACGCACATCTTCAGCAAATGGAGCAAAATTAACCGTGTGTCCAAGAAAAATGAATGGAAATATAATCACCCAACTTAACGATAGGCTAAGGAAAGCGGTATCAACCATGAAAAAGCTTTATTGATCTAGCTGAGGTCATTTCTAAGGACCTGTAGACGTTGAACAAAATGAGGGATAACGGAAAAATTGTGTCCAGATGCTGACTGACGAATGTTTGTGACAGGAACTAATGAACAAAGTGACGCTGAGAATACAGCCCGTGACATCTACAAAAGCAGGGATGACATTGAATGTTAATGTTCGAGGGTATACTTTACATTCTGATTTGTGGTTTCTTTTTCCTGGTCAAAATTTTCCAAATCCAAAGTAATCTATACTACTTCCAAAATCTGGTAAATAGCCTGATCTGTAAGCGTGGCACAGTGAGTGAAATCGGGAACTGTAACTTGAGAGACTGCATCTGAAACTGACGAACGTACATTCTACTTAGACTTAAAATGTTAAATTTTTCACGTTTCATTGTATATTCTTAGTTCATGTAGGCAGATCCTACTCAGCTTCTTGGCATGCTGTTTTATCCTTGTTTTGAATCCAGCCAACGTATAGGTTTTCCCAGAGCAAGCTTTCTTTCGTAGAGTTATTTTGCTAACCGTTGAGGTTTTTGCTTACTTTGATTGTTTCTGCATTTCACACTCACTGTCCATATTTTTTCTTGAAACACCTCTAATAGTGCCTCGTTACTTTTGCTTTTTGTGACCACTTTCACTACTGGCTTATCTAATTATTTCGTGACTTCTGTGTTGTTCCCTGTCGATATTCATGTTCTGTCTTCCTATCGGCTGACAACCTTCTCACGGTGTCTGTTGAATCACATTGTTCTCATGGGACAATCCGACGGCGTAAATTCCTTATCTTTTATTAATTAACCGTTCGGTGGAATTTTGTCGCTTGTAGTCCATATCATTATATCGGTTATTCCACCATACGTTGATCTTAGTACGAAGGGTGAAATAGAGCATTCTCTGGTGGAAATGTAGGAAAGTGATAAAAACTGGAGAACCCACCGTGTGCATTTCAAGATCCTCTACTGTTCTTTCCACTCACGTAGGTGGGGAAGTTTGTTCCAATTCGTTCAAAACTGCGATATTTCTATAAGCGTTTTCATTCAATCTGGACGCCTCGTGTCCATGCAGAATATGGTCCGGTTGTCAGTACAAAATCGGAGGTGACCCACAGTGAAAACGTTTCCTGAAGAACATGACAACGTTATACTAGTGAATTTGTTTATAAATGCTCAAAAACGGGCAAATGTCGCCATGCTGTCAAGATCAGTTCGGCATTCCGGGTGCTCTACGCAAACTTCTGCATTATCTGTTCACCGTCTCTAAATATGAAGCAGAGAAATGTGGAGATTCTGTTTTTTCCCCATACAATGGCGTTGCAAAATTGTTGTTAACGGGTCAAGTCCACTCGTTTTTGCATACCGTAGTATGCATAGGAAGGCCAGTTGCGCTGGTTTATATTCTTTTCTAGATAGAGACGTTGCAATCGACTATAATTCTGAATTTGATAGTCTGGATGGTGAAACCGAAACGCAAGTAGCGAGCGGTAGCAGATTCAATACTGCTGAGCCTGAATCTGAACGTTTGCATACAGTATAGAGTTCGTTGCCCATACCTCTATCTCGGCGACAGCAATAGTTCATAGCATATAAGCGTGCAGCATTCGTACATATAAATGTGACTCGTTCTGACTGATGGGATCTGATGCAAAGCTGCCGGTTTAAAGCTTTGTTCATCAAACGAGAGCCATACCATTCGAACCACGAGCTATTAGGGGCGGTTTGTTTCAGCACGTGAACTTATTGAAAGAAATATTGTGGATGACGTTATTCTTGAAGCAGTGTTTGCTGTCAGCGCGGTCCATCTCATACATCTGTTCAACGATTGGTTACGTAATCCATGTGTAATTTGCTCAGAAGTTAACCTACATAGGAAGGTCAAAAGCAGAACATAAAAATTGAGATAACATAAGTTATTTTTTCAACGTTCATGTTCCCTATACTCAATAACGTTTTTTACATCCCGATGTATTTTTCCGTGTTCAGGTGGAATGATTTGTGACCCAAAACATTTTGCTCTATCTCTCCCACTTACAAACGGAGTTCAAAATGAACAAGTTACTTTAAATATGGCGTGGATACGCCGCACTCGCATATCTTCACCACGCGTTTTGCGATTTATTTTATTAAGTATTCCGATCACTACACAACTGTATGAAGTAATTAACCAAATTATTTAAAAGCGACTTCCGGCTATTCCTTTGTACTCTAATCAGGGTTTTGTAAGGCTTGTTTTGTGCAACTTTTTATTATACATACTGGGATAGGTTGCTGATCATATTAATGAAAATTGAAGTAGAATATACTAAACTAAAGTGTGTTGCTCACTTCGCCTCGTCAATCGCACTTCAATGTAAAGATGTAATGACGCATTACGACCAAAAGTTGTGTTTAATTATGTCATTTTTAAGTAACCACACACTTCATAAGGTTGGTTTCACAATTCGATTTATGACACACTAGTGAATAAATGGATCGAACTGATTTCATTAGAATCTAACTTGAATTAGCTTCTCCAACCTAAATAAATAGTGTTGTATACGAAACGACCGTGAGGACGTGATTATTTTGTGCATTTTTCACAAGTTGCCTCTTCAAATAACGTCAAACTGCGGCTACATTCTCATCCTTATTGACCTTAACACAGCCAGAATGTTAAGCAGCCTGCGTGGGCTTTCCTTATGTTACTCGTGTAGATAAGTCCATCTAGATTTTTATACGCAGATAAATTTGTCATTTTTGACGATGACATCCAGGCGATTAGATTAGCAGGCACAATACTGCTTGAAACGTGAAATAATACATGAACGTAGTTAAATTTGAGCGTAAACACAATTATACCACAATGACATCAGTGTAGTTCAGAATCAGTTAAGGTTTGCAGCAAAATTCACGTTGTGAATCTTACCGAAAAAGGTCCTTCATAGCTCTTAAAAGTCGATAATAAACGTAACAGCCTTCAAGACAAATGACTTTATTTTTACTGCATTTTTGTTACTCAGCAGATTGTTTGAATCATACCATAACAAAGAGCCAATACGAATTTGTCTGGGCATTTCTCCCGCTATGTTGTACATTAAATACTCGTACTTAATAGCGGCTACCTTAACGTTGGTAGAATATATATGCGTGAAAACTTATTTTCATAAATCTGACAGCAAGCATACGTAACAATTTAACTCTAAATTGCCACAATATGGTTTGTTGAAAACCACTCTTTGACAACTTCACCGTACTCGGGTAGATCATTTAAAATCGACTGCATATTATACTGTGTTCCTTCACCAAGCTAAGTGAAATGTAGAGTATTTCTTATAGCACACTCAAAGATTATACATCTTCTGGTAGATCGTTTAGCCCAAATTACAGATAATAATTGTGCAGCCATTACGACGCCAAACTAGACAAGGTGATGAAAATTATACCATATAAGCGAATGCCAGAAATTTGTCAGCTGTGTTCTAATGGACAAATTTAGCCATATAGGAATGAAAATATTGTATCAGCGCGGAAAGACGTATAGGTGGTAGGCAATGTATGGCAATTATATGTCCGTAAAAATGTGGAATAACCCGAAAAATATCCTCAAAGCTTGTTTACTAACTTAGCTTGATAGAATGTAGTTAGTCAATACAAGTGAGCTATAGCTAATTGTTCCATTTTGGTGCTACATGTCTCTCAGTGTGTTAAATCAGTGAGCCTATCGCTGATTGAAATAACGCTTCTCTGTCTCGAACTGTAAACTGGAACAAACAAGCACTTCGACGAACGTATATTGAAGTAACTTGTGAAAGTCTTTCGCTTTCACGTAGTTTCAGTTGAACGGTGAAAATCTCTTCCAGTGAAGTTCTGTTTATCTAGTAAACACGTGGATGGTCACAAATAGAATGTTGGAAAAGGTGTAAACCCAGTCAAATTTACGTTAATCTCAAAAGATAGGTATTCTGAATAGTTCAGTGTGATATGGAAACGTTGTGCGAAACACCTCCAGTATTTGCAGGCGCTTTTATACGCGTTTAACAAGCAATTACAATGGTAAAGTTGTTTTTTGCTTCTTGAAGCTACACCACGACAAGGATATGTAGACTGCAGAATGAGGAATGTACGGCATATCGGGGACCAGCGCATGTATTCATGAGTAGCCTGGAGATAGCATGTGAATGATCTCGGTTGGTCTACTCCATCCACCCGATATTAATGTGATTCAATGATCGACACCTCATTTTGGTGGCTTTTCAATGGTCCAATCGATTATCTCCGGCCGACATGGAAAACCAACCCTGTTAATTTTCTGCTACTCAGCTTATGTCATTTTTTATTCACTCACCGTGGTTTGTGATACATGGAAAGTACAGGATGCTCACCGGTCTTCATCGTTTGTTGCTCGTTAATCAAAAAAACGAATTGTAAATTATAAATCCACTTGCATACCTCTATAAGTTGAAAATAATTAACAGAAGTGAGTCAATTTGTTTAATACCTTTTACTATACTAGTCACATGGCGTGCGTGAATAACTATTGATTAGGATTACCCTGATCATCCGACCAGAAATATACATTCAAAATTTCAGCTATATTGTTCCCGTTGAGAGGATCACCAGTGTTATACTTTTGGAAAGGTGTTGTGTGATGAACAGGCTCGACCTTACATCAATATCAATTTGTCTACATAAAACAGCAAATGATACATGGAATCTCATGGTCACAATAACCCTTGCAAAGAAATTGAACGAGCAGGAGTTGCCATTAGGTTTTGAGGGTCCACATATGCATAGCTGCCTCAAAGCAGAGTTGGAGTAAAACCAAAGGTATAAGAAGTTATAATAATTTGAAGGGTAACGTTAGACAATAATCCTTCGTAGTCAATAATTCATAATCGAAATTTTGACCACCTAAATAACTCACTGGTTGAAGTTAGATATTGCGCTTGAAATAAATTGAAAATAAGACGTTTATAACATTGGCAACATTTTCATTGTGAGATATCAGCGAAGTCTACATCTAATGTCATGAACAAAATGAATTTCAAAAAGATATTTGTTCATGAAAAATGCTTGCAAAAAGAAACTTTTGAAAGTACCGTTAGTCAGGATTTTTCAGTTTTGGTTACAAATCTAAATAGTTACTTAATCAACATACTGTGACAATTTTCAAGCAAGCACTTGAGAACCCAGTTGCTCGTTCTAGCTGATGAACTAACTGCGAATTAATAACTAAACACACGCCAAAATATTTGCGTGCTCACGGGTATGTTTATAGATCGTCTCATGTTGTAGTTTGTGCAAGCCTAGGAGAGTCTTTATTGAGTAACCGGATGAACATCCACGTTATTTTATATCGGTAAATTATAACCTGCATGCGTTTCTTCGAAAAAATCCCCTCCTAACCTGGAATATTCATTGTACGCGAAACGGTATGCTTTTGCAATACACTGCATATCACAAACAGTTTCCGGAGAAAAGTTTACCATTCAGTAACTTAGCACATTACGGTGGAGTTTATTTTAGACGAATGCAATGTCACAAATTTGTCAGCAAACGACTACACGTTAACACAGCGTTTCGGGATTGAACAATTTGAAGCTGTATATCAAAGAAATCAAGCAGTACAGGGTTACTTACTTATCTTCTTCGAACGTTGCACTTGAATTACGAAATTGAGTCGAAAGTAGTATGTGTACGAGCGTTTGTTTGCTCTGTCAAGGCGATGCATGCATTTTCAAAAGTTTTGCTTACTTGTAACTGCACTGCATTTTATGTTTACTCACTGGCATTTTTAACTTTTCAGTAAAGTGTAGCCGCAGCGAATGGATCAAGTCAGACATGTTTTAAACCGGACGTACTTTCTATAAACAGGTCACAGAAAATACTATCACAAATGAACAAAACTGTCATAATAATCATAAAACAATTGAAAAGAGATGACAGCTAAGAGGTTGTGTATTATGGGTACTGTGATAGTTGATGGTTTCTATACTTAATGTCACAGTACTTGAGGAAACTCACAAAAAGGGTTGAGTCAACTTAAGAAAGTATATCTCATTCGCGCTACAATTATTGCATATGTTGTTTAAGCTCCAACCAATGAAAGCAGTGAACTTTATTCACCTAGCTTAATATTTTTGTAACAAAACGGGTTTTGAAACAAAGGTTGTCGTATTAAGCAATCTGCACACAATATCAGTGGATTTTAGATGATGCAAACTCCTGTCACGTGTGAGGTGTTTTTTCAGTGGACAGCTCACAAAAATTGCAAACCAAACCAATCTTAGGAGAAAAACTGTATAAAATCGTTAGTCTTCGCAATTTCCGGCGATGTACAAGTTGCTTGGGGTCATTGCGACTATTTTTGTAAGTCACTTGTGCAACGAAGACCAACGAGCACTATTAGACGACGTTTTTTCCAACACATTTTGAGTACATGGTTTGAAAATGACGTGAATCACCCCACAAACGACTTGTACATTCAGGTTTTCAACAATACATCTACATTTATTTTGATGACTGAATCCTGGTCTGCCTAAACAATCAAGGTTGCTGTCAGTAGATCCGTAGCTTGTCTAACTCTGGCATCTAAGAAATCCCAGTAACCAAGGAGGCAAATACTGCTGGGTAATTCTATACACACGATATATGTAATCAAACGCGGATAATATTCTTCATTCATCAGCACGCCAAGAAACTATTAGAAATGGTTCCAATTTTTGTACAGACAGATTTATGATAAAAATAGTCCCGTGTATATATGCTACTTACGTACTAAAACGCGATGTGCAGTGTGCCATTCAGCAGCGGAACGTTACCGCACGACTCTGAACAATCACAAACTATTCTAACAACATTTTTAATCAACAACCACGCGCACACACTTTTCAATCGAGCTGAAAGTTCAACCCCATTTATCCTACATAAGTCTCCGTGACAGAATGAACTGATACGTCGTACTGTTTACAAAAATGTACTCCTTAAAATTGCCAAACAACATTTGACATCTCTTGCTACAGCCAGCAGGCACTTGCCATTAATCCAACTGGAAAAATGTCCTGAGATTACTGTGGAATTAAACCATCCACAGAGAGATTACAGGCTTAGGTTGGATGAATTTGGAGCAACAACGAATGTCTGTCAAAGTCTGGTGTGGACTACGCAAACTAAACCACACCGCCATATAGGTATCGTGCACAAAATCTGCATACCGGGATAACGTCGCTTATCAAAATGAATGTTACTCAGCTGTAACACGTACACTGTAATAAGATGTGTGCCAAAATACGCAGGCGGTCTTTGAGCGTTAAAGGAGAAATATCTATCGCCGACTGGAAATGTTACACTAGTGATTCAGCGTCCGTTTGGTTGTGAAAGCCACAAGTGCATAAATGTCATGACTGCTACAAATTTCCAGTAATACAGTCGTGTTACTCACTTTTCAACATCATCCTTAGTCCTGATATATTTTGGGAGAGGACGGGTTCACAAAAGTACATTGATCCACGTTCGGCTAACTAATCATTAATGAATCGTTGGTTTATTAGACAAATATAGGCATGTCCTTGCGATTTACAACTATATCATTTGCAATACAGCTTAAGTCACTATTTTGAGAACAACGATATGATAAACTCGGGATATATTATACGTGAATTTCTAGACTAGGGAAACTGAATAACTAAATTCCAGTCACACAGTTAGTAAAAGCATAGAAGACAAGCAAAATATGGATTGAAGCAGTATATTGTATTTATTTGAAGTTGAAAGCAGACAACAAATTATGCCTCGTTAACAAAGGCGCGGTAAATTTTAAACCTACAGTTGCAACATGGAATTGTGTATAAACTGTGTCATTATACTGTAAACTTGAAGTCATTGACTGTTTGTTGAACAGTGTTGGTCATTTACGTAGTACACAATAGTTAGGGTGGTAGTTCGGGTGGGTAATTTTTATCATAAGTCATTCACGTTATTCTTCTGAACAAAGCTAAACTTTGTAAAGATTTGCGTACCTTTTTACCTTTTCTTCTGCGCTACAAAAATTTAATGATAAAAATACCAGAATGATGATAAAGTGTTGAGCAGTGGGCTTCAGATGGAACCTAGAAATTATAACATTAACTTTGGTACAAGTATAATGTACCCGACTATAGTTCAGTAAGGGAAAGTTAAATTTTCAGTATCTTCTATATCACTTTTTGTTGATTTTCATAGTGATATTGCTGCTACAATCAACTTCCCAAACGTATGTCATATGACCTGTCCGAGTAGAATGCAAGTGGCATTGCTCTATTAACATAACAAAAATGACATGAATTGAAGTGAAATTGAAGTGCCTTCTGCCTTTTTGCAACCGACAACACGATGTTCCATGCATCAAAGTTTCCAATATTGTTGCAGTAAGTGAGAGCATCCTACATTAAGGCTTGTTTGAGGTTTTTGCTCAATTATTCGGATTATGAATATTGACGACAAGCCTTTGTATTTGCAACAAAGTTAAACTGACAAATAACAGTGAAATTTGATATACAAATTTGCATTGCTTGGCAAATAATCAGTGGAAAATTGCGAACCCTGCAATTCTCACGTGCATAGATTCATAGGTGTAATGTATATCGTTTTCTTGCTAGACTGTCAAGTTATGCAATAAAATCTGCGCATCACCGCGAATAAAAATTATAATGATTGTCACTGCAATTATATCTACTAAGTTTTCAAGCGAAGGAAAATATTACACACGCTCACGCATTTAGCATTTTCTGTGCGCTGAACCCATATGAGGAAATGCAAAATCCTGATTGCGTTAATGTTTGTTTCAGTCACACAAGTGAAACCGCATAGGAATAGGCATTCTTCCGAAAACGTTGGTAGCAGAATAAGCTGCGTGTTACAAAATGGGACGACACCATTATAAACAAAAAATCTAGTGATATGCGTTAACATTGAAAGTAATACTCATTTTCTCCAAAATCACGTTGCTTACATTAATGTTTACACATATATCAAGTGAATGACAGACGTTACCTTCTTCTGCTTTATGAAAGACAGCTGAAACCCTCAGCACCATACGCTTGTTCGAGTGGAAAATCTTGTATGAGAAATTGCAGCAAGTCGATCTTTAAGGGTTCTCGCATTCTGCTAAACCACTGCTGAATTCTTTGTTGACGAATAATGCTCGAGTAAATTCAAAACGTGTAGGTTTTACTCAACTTTTCAACAGAGTTAACTGCAAACTTCATTAATTTCAGATCACTTGTGTCCATCATCACATAACTGTGCCCAACATTTGTTAGATATTTGTCTACGTCACGTGACTTAATAACTCATATTGAAGCAGAACGAACACGTACACGAGAAGTACAAAAAGCAATATTTAAGAAATTTTATGTGCAACTAAACTACATCGATGTGCTGAAGAAATACTTAGAGAGGGACTTACTTCATTTCTGATTCATCGCACTTTATCAGTTCAAGCATGGTTGGAAAATGGTTTAGAGCGCAGTGAAAACGTATAGAACTTGTTAACTTTTATTTGCGATCAGCTTGCAAGTAGCTGAAATGAGTTACCTCCGCAATTTAGCTATCTTTTATAGAGTGCCGCTTTATTAATCTCATAGTGACATAGACGTTTATGCAACTATACTCTGGAAATACAGTAGCTATCCCAGACAAATCTATACAATTCTGAAGAATTACATGCGAGGGCATTTTGCAGGTAGAACGTGTTTTAAAGGACGCAAGTAGCCATGTCCTCAAGACTTAAACGACTGCAGAATACAGGGTATAATGTCACGTATACGAGCAACCAAATCCAAGGTATTTCATGCGCAATGTGGAATATTATCAGAAAATAATGAAGAGAAATGTCATAAAATGTAGATTCGAATAATGAGAAGGTCAAATAAATAACCAAGGTTTGTCCCCTATCCAAAAATTATTTGGCAATCACGACATTACTTATAAGTTATAGTAGCTCAGCTCACAAAATGAGGAATTCCATCACGCTCAACAAGTGGTCACTGTTGCAGCGGCCAATACGGCAAATTTTTGAGCCGGTGTTTAGCTCTTAGCCGATAATTTCCAGTGAAACCGCACCACAAATCATTCAGCCTGTTTTGAATGCGGACCTGATAGAGCACTGCCTGTGATTATTTTTAATCAGCTTCAAGTTGAAAGCGACTGGTTTGCATTCTACTAATTAGTAACAAAAGTTTACGAACGTGCTCCTTAATTTACCCTAGTTTCTAGTTTTAAACTTGAAGAACGCACTACATATTTCAGGTAAAGCAGTGAACAACAGCTGCAAGTTATTGATCCAAAGGTTTCATTGATATCTAACAGCTGTTGGTCACAGTTACATTCGAAACAAAAGCTACCTAAAACGGTACAGACCTTTAGTTAGGTTTATTCTTTCCGTGATTAAGAATTGAATTCCACTTCACATTTCAATACGTAACAGTCTAGACAACCTCAGTAGTGACCATTCTGTAGATAAAATGCGAGTACATTCTTCAGTAGTTCAACAAATTTTGCGTGTATAAACGAAGGTGAAATCTAAGCGAAAACACAATCATAAAACAATGGTATCAGTGTAATTCAGAATCAGTTAAGTTTTGCAACAAAATTTATGTCGTGAATCTTACCGAAATAAGTCGTTCAAAATGCTCGAAAAGTCAATAATAAACGTATCAGTCTTCAAGGCAAATGACTTTAATTTTACTGCATTTCTGAAATTCAGCAGATTGTTTGAATCATACCATAACAAAGAGCCAATACGAATTTGTCTGGGCATTTCTCCCGCTATGTTGTACATTAAATACTCGTACTTAATAGCGGCTACCTTAACGTTGGTAGAATATATATGCGTGAAAACTTATTTTCATAAATCTGACAGCAAGCATACGTAACAACTTTAACTCTAAATTGCCACAATATTGGTTTGTTGAAAACCACTCTTTGACAACTTCACCGTACTCGGGTAGATCATTTAAAATCGACTGCATATTATACTGTGTTCTTCACCAGGCTAAGTGAAATGTAGAGTATTTCTTATAGCACACTCAAAGATTATACATCATTCTGGTAGATCGTTTAGCCCAAATCACAGATAATAATTGTGCAGCCATTACGATGCCAAACTAGACAAGGTGACTATGAGAATTATACCATATAAGCGAATGCAAGAAATTTGTCAGCTGTGTTCTAATGGACAAATTTAGTCATATAGGAATGAAAATAATTGTATCAGCGCGGAAAGACGTATAGGTGGTAGGCAATGTATGGGCAATTATATGTCCGTAAAAATGTGGAATAACCCGAAAAATATCCTCAAAGCTTGTTTACTAACTTAGCTTGATAGAATGTAGTTAGTCAATACAAGTGAGCTACAGCTAATTGTTCCATTTTGGTGCTACATGTCTCTCAGTGTGTTAAATCAGTGAGCCTATCGCTGATTGAAATAACGCTTCTCTGTCTCGGACTGTAAACTGGAACAAACAAGCACTTCGACGAACGTATATTGAAGAACTTGTGAAAGTCTTTCGCTTTCACGTAGTTTCAGTTGAACGATGAAAATCTCTTCCAGTGAAGTTCTGTTTATCTAGTAAACACGTGGATGGTCACAAATAGAATGTTAGAAAAGGTGTAAACCCAGTCAAATTTACGTTAATCTCAAAAGATAGGTATTCTGAATATTTCAGTGTGACATGGCAAACGTTATGCGAAACACTTCCAGTATTTACAGGCGCTTTTATACGCGTTTAACAAGCATTTACATTGGTAAAGTTGTTTTTTGCTTCTTGAAGCTACACCACAACAAGGATATGTAGACTGCAGAATGAGGAATGTACGGCATATCGGGGACCAGCGCATGTATTCATGAGTAGCCTGGAGATAGCAGGTGAATGATCTCGGTTCGGTCTACTCCATCCACTCCGATATTAGTGTGATTCAATGATCGACACCTCATTTTGGTGGCTTTTTTTAAGAATGCCGAGTTAGACAAGCTACGGATCTACTCTGACAGCAAACCTTGATTGTTTTAGCCACAGACGCGGGTTTAGTTACAAGGTTGCATAGAGGACTATCAAAATAAATGTAGATTTATGGGTAAAAGCGTGAATGTACAAGTCGTTTGTGGGGTGATTCATGTCATTTTCAAACCATGTACTCAAAATGTGTTAAAAAACGTCGTCTAATAGTGCTCGTTGGTCTTCGTTGCACAAGTGACTTACGAAAATAGTCGCAATGACCCCAAGCAATTTGCACACCGTCGAAAATCGTGAAGACTAACGATTTTATGTAGCTTTTCTTCTAAGTTCGCTTTGTTTCGCAATTTTCCTGGAGCTGTCCACTGAAAAAGCACCTCACACGTGACAGGAGTTTGCATCATCTAAAATCCATTGATATTGTGTGCAGATTGCTTAATACGACAACTTTTGTTTCAAAACCCCTTTTGTTACAAAAATATTAAGCTAGGTGAATAAAGTTCACTGCTTTCATTCGTAGGAAATTGAACAACATACGCAACAATTGTGGTGCAAATGAGATATAATTTTTAAATTGATTAAACCCTTTTTGTGAGTTTCCTACGTGACATTGAGTTGTAGAAACCATCAACTATCACAGTACCCGTAATACACAACCTCTTAGCTGTCATCTCTTTTCAATTGTTTTATGATTATTATGACAGTTTTGTTCATTTGTGATAGTATTTTCTGTGACCTGTTTATAGAAAGTACGTCCGGTTTAAAACATGTCTGACTTGATCCATTCGCTGCGGCTACACTTTACTGAAAAGTTAAAAATGCCAGTGAGTAAACATAAAATGCAGTGCAGTTACAAGTAAGCAAAACTTTGAAAATGCATGCATCGCCTTGACAGAGCAAACAAACGCTCGTACACGTACTACTCTCGACCTCACTTTCGTAATTCAAGAGCAACGCTTTGAACAAGATGAGTAAGTAACCCTGTGCTGCTTGATTTCTTTGATATATTGCTTCAACTTGTTCAATCCCGAAACGCTTGTTAACGTGTAGTCGTTTGCTGACAAATTTGTGACATTGCATTCGTCTAAAATAAACTCCACCGTAATGTGCTAAGTTACTGAATGGTAAACTTTCTCCGGAAACTGTTTGTGATATGCAGTGTATTGCAAAAGCATACCGTTTCGCGTACAATGAATATTCCAGGTTAGGAGGGGATTTTTTCGAAGAAACGCATGCAGGTTATAATTTACCGATATAAAATAACGTGGATGTTCATCCGGTTACTCAATAAAGACTCTCCTAGGCTTGCACAAACTACAATATGAGACGATCTATAAACATACCCGTGAGCACGCAAATATTTTGGCGTGTTTAGTTATTAATTCGCAGTTAGTTCATCAGCTAGAACGAGCAACTGGGTTCTCAAGTGCTTGCTTGAAAATTGTCACAGTATGTTGATTAAGTAACTATTTAGATTTGTAACCAAAACTGAAAAATCCTGACTAACGGTACTTTCAAAAGTTTTTTTTGCAAGCATTTTTCATGAACAAATATCTTTTTGAAATTCATTTTGTTCATGACATTAGATGTAGACTTCGCTGATATCTCACAATGCAAATGTTGCCAATGTTATAAACGTCTTATTTTCAATTTATTTCAAGCGCAATATCTAACTTCAACCAGTGAGTTATTTAGGTGGTCAAAATTTCGATTATGAATTATTGACTACGAAGGATTATTGTCTAACGTTACCCTTCAAATTATTATAACTTCTTATACCTTTGGTTTTACTCCAACTCTGCTTTGAGGCAGCTATGCATATGTGGACCCTCAAAACCTAATGGCAACTCCTGCTCGTTCAATTTCTTTGCAAGGGTTATTGTGACCATGAGATTCCATGTATCATTTGCTGTTTTATGTAGACAAATTGATATTGATGTAAGGTCGAGCCTGTTCATCACACAACACCTTTCCAAAAGTATAACACTGGTGATCCTCTCAACGGGTAACAATATAGCTGAAATTTTGAATGTATATTTCTGGTCGGATGATCAGGGTAATCCTAATCAATAGTTATTCACGCACGCCATGTGACTAGTATAGTAAAAGGTATTAAACAAATTGACTCACTTCTGTTAATTATTTTCAAATTATAGAGGTATGCAAGTGGTTTATAATTTACAATTCGTTTTTTTGATTAACGAGCAACAAACGATGAAGACCGGTGAGCATCCTGTACTTTCCATGTATCACAAACCACGGTGAGTGAATAAAAAATGACATAAGCTGAGTAGCAGAAAATTAACAGGGTTGGTTTTCCATGTCGGCCGGAGATAATCGATTGGACCATTGAAAAGCCACCAAAATGAGGTGTCGATCATTGAATCACACTAATGTCGAGTGGATGGAGTAGACGAACCGAGGTCATTCAACTGCTATCTCCAGGCTACTCATGAATAC
>LOND01004142.1:11854-29738 GCA_014220965.1 Paragonimus kellicotti
CGATGGGGACCTTGTGATCGCCCGAATCACTGGCTAGAAACGCTGTCCAGGATGAAAACGTATCGTCGTCGGTAATGTGCTAACATTTACAACACTTCTAGTTCTTTTGCATAGCCTCGTTTTTATCCAGCTTTGTTTTTTTTTATTCGTTCGTCTGAGATACTTCACGTCACTGCTGAGGTAGGCGGTGATCAAGTTTATGGCCGTTACGAACGAATTAATAGAAATAAAGTGCCGAGAGTAAGTCAACACATTTTCTCGGCACACCCCATACTTACTGTAGATCGATTTGCCGAGTCCAACACAACTTTATTGTCGAGGAGAAGGAGGACAGCTGGTTAGTAGTACGTGTGACGCTCCTCTAGCTAGCTAAATGTACTTTTATCGCTATATTTTGTCATTACTGAATCTAGGTGGACATTTTTTTTTATTTTGAACCTGAATTATGGAATCAACTTTCCTCATCCAAGAAAACGGTTACCCAAATAACCTCATCGAATAAGTCCCGTTCCTTTATCAGTTCCAACATTATTGAAGTCTAGGTATCCGTCGAGCGATGAAACGACCACAAATATACTTGTAAAATGGTAGACCAATATTATATTTTACCCCAAAAGTGGCCATATATTACAGATGAGGGGTAACTAGACATCAAGGAACAAACTTGGCAATGATGGTGCTTACTGAAACCGCGAAGAATAAGACAGACAGCTCACGACAAGGACGCCGAATACCAACCAAACGGTCGTCAGGACGAATCATGTTTACAGTGACAACTTCCACCAGGTTTGAAATGTTTGAGAGTATTCAGTCTATATGCGCCCTGGTATGTTCGATGGCAATAAGCGGTGTAAACACTTGAAAAGTCCTTTAGTCATGAAAATCATCAGGTAATTCAATGTGCGAAGAAAAACGCATTCAAAATTCTTAAACTCTGGGGCCAATGTGCATTACAGTGGAAATACCAATTATTTTTGGAATAAAGCAACGTAAGAACCGCAATCAGAATCACAAACCTTATCTTCCGGAAGACAGTAATCAGCGCACGTTTCAGCCAAACTTAGAGCCCGATTTGCCACAGGACCAAGCAGATCTTCAGTCGTAGATTCCTTCATGGTTGGGCACAGTGATCAAAACGATCAAGCAACTTGATGGCATATTGTAGGTCTTTTCACTGGCGTTATTTCTTCCACAAATCACCACTTCTGAACTGGAGATCAATTAGGGGATCAAGTTGACGCGAGGTGTAAACCACCCATTCAGGACAGTGGAATCACTCACGACTGAAGAGCGTATTCAACTTAACGAATACGTTCAACACATTGTCAAAAGTAAGTGGGTTCGAAGCTGAACAGATTGAAAAGCGGCCTGAATTGTACAAATATGGTATCAGATTTTCCGAGCAATTCTACGATGCACCTGTCGAAACCATCTCTATTTCCTTTTTTTCTGCAGTCTTTACTTTGGGTTGACGTACGTTTCTTTTGTTGCTTCGTTTTTTAGAGTCCTGTCCAAGATCCGGATCATGAAGTATCACGTAGAGAACGTCTTTCCCGTCTACAAACACGCGCAACCAACCAAGCTTTGTCAATGTTCCATACGTCAGTCGGAAGAGCTCATGAATTGCTCAGTGGTCTGCTTGATTCGGGGTCACATATTACACAAGTGGTTCCAACTGCCTCGGTCGCGACTACACTCACTCAGGTTGTTTCTATCTTGGGTTTCGCTTGCAGTACGGCGAAATCCGTGAGCTTTCCGTTAATTTCGCAAGGGTTAACCACAATGAAGGAACAAACGGAAAAATTAAATGGACAGCTCAAAGAGGTGTGTTCAGGTTCTTTCTTGAATCGTTATCCAGCCACCTCATTCAATCCGAAATCGTAGGGAAAGCGTTTTTACGTTTCTTTACCGTTTTTATTGGTACGATACAGCCTGTTGTAGTCGTGAACGCTTGTGATCCGGCTAGCTGGAGGTCACTGATCAAATTCCCGCTGTGTTCACTCTCACTATGGTCTACACTCGATATGGAGTGTTGCAACCTAAGTCAATTGTAACGTGTTTACAAACTTCATTTGGTCTCATGTTGACAAGCCGATCCGGACATGGATACAGCCATCCTTGTTTACAATTTCTTGTTGTTGATCTAATGCAGCCGTCATGGTCAGTGAGCCTTTCAACTGTGATTGATCTCTTTTTCTGTTAATGTATACCCAATAATCCTGACTTCCACATGCCGGATTAATGTTTAATTGTAAGCGTGCTGTGTTCTATTGCGTTCACTCCTGTACACTATTTTTGCCTGCGGACACGTTGTCGTCAACTCATTATTGGTGCGTTTTATTCGTTGACTATGCTTATGTTAACTAGCTGTATTTTCGACATACTTTAAATGATATTTTGCATTTTCAAGTCCGGTAAGCTGAATTGGTTGGATTTGCACAACGTCATTCAAGGATTGGATAGATTGCGGACCTTGATCGATGAGCAACCGAAGGTTGAAACAATGAAGTGCGTGGAAATGCAGCCCATCCCTGTACAGGAATCGAGCCAAAATCACACGCAAAAGGTAAGACTGTTTTGCCATATCCTTGATCGGACTGCCTGCTGTGGGTTTGTATTTTCATCGGGTAATTTGTAATCAAATGGCTATCCCGATTGACTGTTTTTCTATCTCTTGTATATGGCTGTTTTGTAATCCTAACTTACTTAGTGTCATTGCTTTAGATGCCAATTGCTCAAGGTAACTGAAATTCCCCCGCCTGATTGTTTTTTCCCTTCGGCTTGGAACCTCCCGTTTGATTATTTGTTAACGTTTGTCATCTATTTATAGTTCGTTCAACGACAGCTTATTGAACTCCGAGGATATAATATCGAAGCCAAGCATACGTTTCTTCCATCGTCATCGTGTGTTAAAATGGCTGCAGCTCAATTCATTTTATTCCGCGGCTGAAGTGATCTATGTGCCTCACTTGTTCATGTAACCGACTACCTACTAGAAGTATACGTATGCTGCCACACAACATCAATAACAAAACTAGCTTGTGTTACAGCACTGTGTTTCAAGAACGCCATTGTGAACGGTTAGTCTTTGGGAGCATACTGTAAGCCAGATTTTCTTCCAATTTAAGCTTACTTATCGTGATGGCATCTCACTTCTCACACAGCCATGGCTTTTTGCATGCTAACAGCTTAACACATCATGTTCCATCACGCTGTATGAGCCAGAACGCATTATCTGCTGTATCTGACAGGATCGGCAAAAATTTGCTGCTGTTGCCCATGCCTTATTCTATACTTTCCAACTTGACTCTTCCGGATCCTCATTTCTAGCAACCCTTCTACAGATCGTGGAACAGGTACACTTGGTAAAACTGCCTCAGTATATTTTACTGCCTTGACGTAGCTTCTAGTTTTCATTCTGCGGTGTCCAGTTATGAAGCGCGGACTAACAAGCGTGCCCTCAGTGTTCACACACTGAAACAGTCAAACTAGTTGTTCCTTCACTCGAGGGAGTTAGATTCATTGAATTGGGACGTTCATAGCATTTCGGAGATTCGAATTCATTAAGACAGTCAGTGGATCCAAATAATATTGCCCGCCGTGTCTACCTGATACTGGTTGTATGCGGGAGCTGCTACCTGGCTGCCGCCTTCGATCAGGCTACAGTAGATCTGGCCCTCACCATTGCAGCCGCAGCTACTGTGGTACATCTTGACTTGTATCGTCTACTTAACAAGTTTTTACGTGACCACTCTTAGCCTTTAAATCCTACGAGATCTCCTCATTGCCCATTTACATTCTACCCACAGTTATAGAACTACCGCCAAGAGTACTCCTCACTGGGACTGAGCCGTTCTCCCGAGGTTAATATGTCGCCCTTGTTTAGTCATTTTAACGGGACATGTAAACGCCTGGTAGGTGCGGAGCTCTTTACCGGTGGTAAATATAAGCTACTGTTACATCACTGGGGTACTAGTGAGTGCCTCTTATGGCTATGTCAGCAATAAGACTGCGTTTTACCTAATTTCATTTTTGGGTACTGTGTGTGTTTATGTTCCATTTGACGTTGTTTTCCTGTACCGGTCGTGCTCACAGATAGACTATGTAGTAGTCACACATGCATGTACTGTTGATTCCCGTAGTAATGTACAAAATATATCAAAGTGTAAACAATTGGTATGTGCGGCAAAAATCCAGAACGAAAGTATTAGAAATCTACAAGGAAGGATCACTACTCTCAATTTTGTTGACACTGTTGGTTGCGATCCATTACTCTGTTCGATAGCGTTTCCAATCAATGATGTGAGTAATCGTGTTGATTTAAAAGTAACAGACGGTAACTCAACTTTTGTGACAAACATAACCACAAATGATCGGGCAAGCCAGGACACAGGCTTGTGATTGGGCGTTTGAATATGATCATCCGGTCGCGCCTATTTTGAGGTTACGGTTAACGCGCTGGTTTTACAAGCACGATGGCCGGAGCACAAATTGCGATCTGGAGGAGAATATGTACTGCTGGTGAGCTCTGATAAGTACGACTCGGGTCTAGTGCGTCCTGTTATCTCGACTTCCTATCGTAACTCTTCAGCCGAGATGTCGGCGACCGGCTTTGCTCTTGTGTCACATTTTACCATACCAAGCCAAGTTGTCTCGTCTCCCGCTCTTTCGTTAAAGAACTCTGCTTAGTGCCCCCCTCCCATCTCGTTTTCAGACACACCAGAGACCCACTTCATTTGCTGCTCTCGACGGAAGTCAGCCAGAATGGTACCTTGTCAAACTTCGAGATTTCTTTGCGTGAAGGACGCAAGTCCATACTCGACCCCCGAACACCATTTAGGCTTACCACATTCAATGTTCGAACGCTTATGCAAATAGGTCAGCAGGCAGCTCTTGCACGTACTTTGGAGACCCTCGCCATCGATATTTGTTGTCTTGCTGAAACACGGCTTCAGGATTCTAGCTCAGTGCTACAACTTCAATCTCCGTCAGCCAGTTCATCATGCGCGTACAGCGTGCGCTTGTCTGGAAACCCTTTGGTTCAAGTCGGTGTTGAAATTACCCTAGGCTCACGCAGTGAAGGCGCCCCTCTACTGGATACTCGTCAACAGCCGCCTTTGCGTTATCAGACTAGAAGGTACGGTTAGAACATCAGGAGGCGTCCATCACAAACGCTGTCTGTTTGTTGTCGGCATATGCCCTCACAGACTGTAGACCAGATGCAGTCAAAGATGATTTTTATCACCGGCTCACTAACCTTCTGTATACGGTGTGGCGCATGGACACTATAATATTGGCTGAAGACTTGAACGCTCAGCAGACAAGCTAGGCGCGGACGAACGTCACTTGGTTGACCGACACTCTTATGGCACTCGTCGAACAGACACCGGTGAGCGTTTGTTGTGACTGTGCTGATAGCTGTCCACTTCTAGTACGTACTGATTTTCGACATTTTAGACGTCAGTGCGCCACCTGGCAACCTGTATGGTGGAGTTAATCGTGGACGCAGATTGACCACATAATCGTCATCCATCGTTGACGTGACTGTTTCCAAGATTGCAAGTCAATCTGAAGCACCTGCGTAGGATTCCGATCATGCACTGGTATGTGTCCAAGTTCGTTCTGCACTTTGGTGGGAGGCCACTTCGCCGTCAACCATAAATTGACGTATCTGAACTAGCTGGAACACAGGCGCTCCACGTTTACCGATGTGCGTTGCCTCTAGTCTAGGTCACCACTCACCAGACGAAATTGAAGCACACTGGACACGCATACGGCATGCAATACAGAAGTGCGGTAGGGCTTCATGTGGTATTACTGTCCGTTCACCTGACACTTGCTGGGTCTTTATGTGATCACTGGGACTTTTTGACGCCCAATGGAATATTCTATCCGGCAGCGAGTATAACTAGGCCCGCAAGACCTCCGGAAGCAACTACGAGAGGTTCGTGAGCCCTGGTAGACACAACGCGCTATCGAGATGGAGTTGTTACTATGAGGAACTCTCGAAAGTTTTTCCATCTCCAGCTGGTAGCAGGAAGTCATGTGTGTGGCAATCTACAGGGCCAGCAGTGAGTATGTTCATAACCCGCACCACTGACTACGCTTTCGAGCCTTGCCTATGCTCACTGGCCTGTTTATGTTTCTTCGCCGTTGGAAACAGAAATCCCACTTGAGATCAAGTTCCGGAAACGTCACAAGGCAGCCAGTCCAAATGAATCCCCCCTTGCCCATTTTGTAAATGGAGGTCCACTTTGGTGTGAAGTGTGTTTGATACTACTTCGCAAAATATCTGGGGTCGAAAATAATATCTCAAAGTACACGGTATAACGCAAGACATAGTATCCTTGACATTCGTGAATCAACTGCATCTTGCAGTCGGTATGGCCAAGACTCGTCAGTCCATGGTCAAGTGAAATTAAATCAGCGTTGTGTGTGATGCACACAATGCACCATTATTTCGTCTGAGAAAACAACAAAATTATGAAAATAGATCGACAATAACACGTTCAAATACATGTTAAATGCATCTTAGTGTTTATGTTCAAACTGATTGCCGCATTGTTGACTCCTTTGCTCGAGTGAGTTGCTTGTAATGTAAGGAGCTTTAGCGAGGCGGAAGTGAGAGTCTCACGTCGTTTCACTCTTGCTTGTTTATATGCCACGTATAGACACATGGTATTGATTGTTTGAATTCTGACGTAGAATTTTATTCACTAGGTCTGTTTATTTTCTCTCCTATACTCAAATTAATGGCTGTTCTCATGGTTATCGTAACAACTGTGTATCACAACGGATACTGAGTTATGATTTGTGATGGCGATTTATTGGGATATTTTACTAAGAAGCGGGATCTACGGGGAAACTAGATTTTTCATGGTTGTCGGTGTCCGGAGGACGTTCGTTTGTCACTCAAGTATCAAGTTGTTAAGAAGCTCATATGTTCAGTTTGAGGCAGTTACAATCCTTTTATGTAGGGGTGACATACATCCTCTTATATCTTTACGAAGAGAGAGGCTCGTTTATTAGCTGTGGTTCAATTACAGCACGATACTATAGTTGCCTCTTACTTAGCCCGCTGTCGAAAGTACTCTAGAGACCATGTCTAACCTAAGCTTCCGGCGTACAAACAACACGATATTCGCTGCCATCCGAGAGAGATGGTGATAGATCTGTACCAGTAACTTGAGTGTTTTCGTTGTGTAGTTGACTTGTCTATGAAATAAGTACGCCTATTAACACAGGGCGTGGAGGCGGCAAGAAATCCGTCTTGTTGATGACTTCTTACTTTTGAATGCAGCTTAGTCATTTGTTCACATGATTTAGGTATCTAGATGTTGGGTACTTCGGTGTAGACTTGGAGGTTTCTATTTCCTAGATTCAATTTCTTCCCTTTCTTTTGTTTCCTAATGAAGGCTTACTTTTCCTCAATCTGGTTGTGTGACAATTAAGCGGCAGTGTGAACTACAAATACTTATGCTGATTATGATGTTGATGATTGTAATGATTGTTAGTCACCAAGCTTGGTTGCTCATTGACAACACATATTGTCATTTGTTCACAATTTTCCAACTTCGGTGCCCCGATCCTATAACTGTGTCAATCCAAGAATGTCCTGATGAATGATGTGGAGTTTTCCAGATGACGAAGCCCTAAAGTACTAGGGGCGGACAAAAAGACATACCACCTTGAATCAACTGGTTTGAATGGCATCGAGTTCATGTGCGGACTTTTCGACCTGGACACTCGAGAAATCTAACTATCAGGGAGGGCTGGCTGCTTCTGAAAGCTCCAATAGCAAATTCATCTACCTCCAGACCGGCGTTGTTCAATCTGTGACAGTTTTGCGCGCCTGTTCGCTCACCTCAACGAAGTTCGAATAATATGAGCATGAGATTCAGGCCTTCAAGAACTATCCACTTCTGATAGTAAGCCATAGAACACTGACGGTAGATTGAGCCATGATGTCCTGCATGTGGTTTAGTTTAAGGTGTAGTCAGCTCATTTGTGTTGTGATGAAAAGCTGAGTTCGATGAGCATTGAACTTCTGATCAGTGGATGAGCCCAAGCATCTCTGCTTAAAACGACGAGGTTTCCACACATACGACGGCTGATTTGGATGAATGAAGTGAGTTAACAATGTTGAACATGATTTTTGCTGAAGAGAATTGTAGTGTCCTGGCATCCCATTTGTCGTCCTTGACCATTGGGTCGAGTGACAGACTACGGCAGGACGTTGAAACCACCCCTCATCGTACAAGGGTAGTCAAACAGTTTTTAGTGAAGTACAAAATCCGTTCTCTTTGCTGATCAGCATGCTCACCAGATGTCGTGCACTTCAGATTAGCTGAGGCCACTTTCCTTAGCTATTTGCACGAAAGCTATCGAATATACGCCACCGTCACAAAAAGGTTTTAGAGAGGGTTCGTAAACAGTTGCTCTCAGTGATCACCAGCAAAGTAGTGGACAGCTGTTTCGAATTTGAGTCTCATTTTCACCACGCATGTGAGACAGTTGAACCCTCGCCCCCTTGTTGGGTCACCACAAAACGGTAGTCCAGACATTTATCCACTAGACTACGGGATCAGTGCCATCAGGGTTACGAGAAGATGTGGTTCGCCTATCCGTCGTTCTACTGCCGTAAACACTTCCAGAATGTCAGTCTGGTAACATTGGGATGCGCTTATCATTTATCCTATGCGGACCTATATCTTTTACATGAGGTCGAACTTCCGGATCACTTAGCTTTTACTTCACTCGTCTTGTTTATTAGAAGAGTGCTTGCTGACTGATAAATTGTCAGACAGAAAATACGATGTCACGTAAAACTTTACTATAAGACATCTCGATTTTCAGTCGCTCTCCTCACTGATTCCATTCGACATACGATTCTTTTAGTTATAAAGATGGGATCTGATCTACCGTCCACAAGCCCAACAATCGGACACTTATTCACCAGTCGTGTGTTCGATTCTTTGGCGCGTGTGGTGCTGATGAGATTCAATAAGGTTGAAACAGATGTCCACTACGTCACTGATAGTCACTGAGGCCAACCGTCTGCAAAATATTAGACTAGTTTGGCCATAAGTTAAACAAACTAAAGCTCCTATCTGACATCAGTGACCAGAGCGACCTCTAGGACGACTTGGAACAGTATCCGTATCTCTTATTTCAGTAGAGTAACCAAAAGTATGACACAAAAGTTTTGAGTGGGTACTCACAGCATGTGGTGGTCACAAGCGCTGTTGACACTAATGTCTGTTCTTCTTATTAAAATTGATTGGTGCCACTACAACCGTCAGGACGTTGTACACTGCCTACAGAAAAATACGTTAACGTTTTCATAACAAAACTCGATTGCGTCAAAGCCACTTGAATTACATTATCCCCTGGCGGATGACGTTCTGTTTAGTTTGTTATTAGGTTTGCTGTGTTTCCTTTCCGTCACTGCCTTGTTCTGTATACCTTTGGCCTATTGCACTATTCATAATCCCCTTTACGCATACACCCCCAATTTTGTTTACATGACGTTCCTACGTCTATGCATTCAATGGATTTCGCATACAGCTGACCCTTCATGAACATTATTGTCAACTCTAACCTCTACTCCCTCTACTTTACTCATAGGTTGTCACTAATTCGGATGACGTGAGCGCCGATGAACAAACGTCTAATCCACCTGAATGATACTCTTTTGCTTGATTGGTTCGGACTTCTTTCATACTGTGTACTTTGATTTTCGGTCCATTCTTCATCTCAATGAATCGGCCAAACTTTTGTACTCTTCAATCTGATCTATACTTTCACCTTTTCTTGGTAATTATCTCGTGTTAACTTGATGATTAATAGATTTGACTATGCGATAAAAGAATTTTTTCATATGTAACTGAGCGGTTCTCAGTTTATGCCGAGCTACTTATCTGCAAGCTCTTGAGAACCTGCAAAGTGGACGGCACTGAACTTCCTGTTAACAGATATCTGGTCTACCAATGCCGTCGTCGTGTTGAATATTATATCTACCTCAGCCTGCCCAGTAGCGGCGGCTATGAAGTCACCCGAAGTGTATAATCAGTATCGAGGTAGACAGTGCGGGTGTTGTTAGTTCCATACGTTGACTACTGTCTTGGATTCTAGTCTGTACAATGCAGCATTTAGCGGGTCTAACGTTCATGTGAGAGTGACCTGTTGGTCCTATCTGCTTTAGCGTGCGAACGGTGAAAGCACTTTTATCAGTTCGCATTGTAGACTTAAACAAGGGTCGAGGGAGGCACTTAAACATCAATCGGAACCACTGATGGATTACTGTCTATGACGGTGATGAGCCTCTGTAGGTGTTTTCGTCCGTGTGGTCATTTTGTATGAGGTCATGGCTAGTGGCTGTCTCCAACCATGTTACAAATATGTCACTAATTTCTAAGCAAAACTGTCCCAGCTGCCGTTTTCATGATAAGTATCGTGACAGCCAATTAGTGCTCCCGATCAAACTTTAGGTTTAATATGCAACCAGCTGCATACTTAGATTAAGCCTCCAAGCCATACTAATTAAGCCGAGCGTTTATCAGTCCGGTTGTCTATACTTGGTTAATCATGCTGTTCACTTTCGGTCCCTATCTAATGCTTGTATGGACTGTTTCACCATAACTGTTTTACGACTTCCGCTTTGCGGAGCGTTACTACTATCTCGTGTTAACATCACATGGTGCACAAGTTGGTTAATTTAGTTCGAACATTTCACATTATTCATCACGTGTCTGAGACGTGCAGTGCGCCCGAATTTTATATCATGATAGACAGTTAAGTGTATAATCAGTCCTCAAAATACGGATTGCTTAAATAACTTTTCTCCGAAGTACATGTTTTGAGATTGTATGTGATCAATATTCCTTGGGTAGCTGCTCATTTGGCAATCCCAGTTAGGGAGTTTTTGATTTCAATTCTTCATTGTAACGAACTCGCGATTCCTCGCGGTCAAACGGTACACTACACCAGTAGGAAGAGAGAAACCTTGGTCTGGCCTCCCAACCTTGATCAGGGTGAATGTGCGATCTTATCGTCATCGCCCGATTTGTGCAATAAGGCGCCAGGAAGTTAACAACTGATCGTAATTCGGCCATGTACGTAATAACTAGGTCGTTTATTTTAATCTACTCCCAGCGGGTCTACGTCGAATATTGTAATTTTTATTGAACATCTGTATCAGTTCTTTGCTCTGTGCAACATAGGCCTCCTGTCTAAGCCTGAAGTGTGCCACTCGGGAGGATTAAGTTATGAAGCATGGATATGAATTAGCTTTCACACCGCGCGACAGGCGAGACCGTGTGCAGGTCGTCCAACCCTAGACAGACAATTGCGGTAATCCAGGCTTGAACCCGCAACCATGTGATTAGTGGGCAGACATTGCTACAATCGAGCTACCGTAAACATTGTGCTGGTTTGAGTGCATCATCGATCCGACCATGGCTTGTGTCACATTTGCGATCTGAACTAGAAAAGTCAGCTGAATCTGCGTGTATCAGCTGATTCAATCTTGTGTTTGCCTTCATTTTGTCCGACTGACCGGTTGCGCCAAACGTGTGCATGACGTTGCAACCAATGCTTTTATTTATTGCGACTCGACTCAAACATGTGACCGACTGTAACACGAAAGGCCCGACGCCCGAACTAGCTCGCGGTCACATCAATTTGTTTCAGTCGGTGTGAATGCGAGCTTACTAAGAGCTAATCAGCTTTGTGTGGTAATTACCGCAGTGTGACGAATGTCGATCTCTGACTGACTAATCTAAACACGAATTACTAGTCGGTTAACACATCACGTCGATTCACACAGTTTATTTTGTCTAATGACCTATCAGAGGTCACTGTTGGACAGCCAAGCAAACCTATGGTTGAGTCAACAGGGTAGGCTCAGGTAGAAAAAAAGTGGGTCAGTTTATCTGAAAATGTAGAACCGTACAGCGGAATTTGAACATGACAAATGTGTGTGTGCGAGAGAGAGATTTAAGTTATGTCTACTGCTTGAGGCTGTTCATTGGCAAACTTTCTGAAAAATGGGGTTCAACATGTTAAACTCGTGAAAGGAGGCCATACTTATATGAAGTGGATTGTAACAAGTTAAATTTATCCTGCCTTAGCAATAAATCCATCACGTGAACCCACCATACCGTTGCCGCTCTTCGCAGTTGTGCTTTGCCCCAGTTGTATCTGTCCACCGGTTTGCGCCAAAGTTTAGAACTGTGAAAAGATGGGCCGTAGAGCCTGGTTGGTGGACCAACAGTGCTCCGAACTTTACATCCCGATCTGAAAAGTTATTACCATGTTTACTCTCTTCGTTTAATAGGTTGCTCAATTATTTAGATTCGTCCGTTCACAGCTCCTGATGAGAGTGAACCAGTAGGACCTCTACTTCATCTGTCACGGACTTACGGAAACGCTGTTCAAACAAAATTCAGCGGACTATTGGCACTCGTGTTTCTGATTGTTTATACGAATCCTCAGCTTCATTTTCACCGTTGTTTATTCACATGCAATTAAAACCACACGTCATGACGATTTCATCAGCCAACCGTTCCGTGATCACTAAAACGACGCATGAACATAACCAGATTTGAAGTGTTTGCCGTAAAACTCTGACTTTGTTTACCATAAAAGGTGAGTGTCTAGCTGATCGGAGTTTTGTATGTGGTCATTCACTCAAAATGCACTTGGCCAATTTCAGTAAGCCGTCTGTCTTACTGATTTCAGTGTGTCAAAGTTTGTATCGGGGGAAAAAGTGATGCATTTTTAATTATTACGCATACACCTCAGTTGTCTAAAAACAACAATGCGCAATAAACATGCTTCGTTCGACCGATAAAAGAAACTTTTATGTCAAACCAATGCGGAATGTGGCTTTGGCTTCAATTCTTGTAATAGAGCGTTTCTGTGTGTCCGCTTTCCATTCACAGACGTGTGGATTCTTGTGCAGGTTCGTACATATTTTGTTGAATAACGAAGCTGTTTTCATATGTCCAACGCTTTGAGACGGTCTCCTTCTTTTGTGTTGGTCTCTCCCAATTCTTCAAGGTACCAATCAGGTCGACGGCGCGCTGCTCCAGGAAGTGATATTGATCATGAATTTTGTTCATCCATTTGTAAACATATCGGGTGGACCAGAGGACAGCAACCAGAGGAACAGTAACTAAGCCGGGGTTGTATCTGTACCTGCTAGTCTGCACGACACAGTACCATAAGCTTACAACATGACTTTGCAGTAGCAGATATACAATCTTCTGATTTATAAATGAAGCGGCTTGAAAGTTACTTCCAAATAAAAGCCCTCTTGGTGTTCTCTTATTATTCGTAACAGCTCGCCTACCATCCTGTAATTTGTAAGACATCAGTGTTACTCAGCAATATGATGAAGCTTTCGATATACTCATTCCATTCAACGGTTTTGAGATTCAGGCATCTGTTACCTACCCAATAAGCCCTGCGCCATGGTAGAAGAAAAAATATTCTGTCGTCTCCTGTTAGAATGCTTCAGGTAAAACCTCTTTAAGACGTAAATGACGGGAGTGCAATAGAAGTTACCCGATTCAAACGCTACATCATGCAGCCCTTTAAACACTCCATTCTTTAAATAATTTCTTTGGTGTCAAATGTCCCTCACTAGATCGTTTTTAGTTTTAAGAGAAAAATGCAATCGTCCTCCTGTTTTTCGGGTAATAAATTATGTTAGACGGCTTACAAACAGGAGGTAAACCGAAAAATCTGCTGGTACGCGGTCTTATACGCATCGAATAGTGAAACAAACGAGACTTTTTCCATACTGGTCTCTTTTTTAGGCATAAGAATGTATCTTTTATGTAAAAGCCTTTCGTTTTAGGGCAGTAGAATTTCTCCATTGTATTTTCAGGCTATGGAAGTGGTTTATGATTGGTCTAGTGGAGTCATGTTTTGCGGCCTTTTTGATTCCGACTGCACTTTGGCTGCTGCGATTGGGCAATGTCCCAGTGAACACTTTGGTTGTCGAACCCGTCATGTGGTCCAATCGGAATATAGAGTCCAGCCCATAGGGGGCAGAGAGCACGAACCAATGAATGTCGTCAATCATCCTGTGACCTACAACACGGGTGCAGTCAAGTGGCCTCGTAAACATGTTTTAGTATTTCAAAATCAGCCATGGGTGACAGACGCAAGTACAGCCGCATCAGTCCCGATACGTGCAGGCGCATTATTGAAGCTTTCGAAAGAGGCGATGATTGGCGCATGGTAGCTCGCTAAATGGAGTCAATTGCAAGACCGCGTATAAGTGGCTCCATGTCGATTGTATCAGTTACGAAGCGCAACCCCGGAGAGGACATAGAAGTAAAATTTTGAATGAATCGGAAATCGACATGATACTGGAATGGATCTCCACGAACCCGACAGTGACTCTCGCATTTTTGAAAATGTGTGCGAAAAGCAGAGTTTGCGAAAGAAGTATCAACAACTACTATCAGTCGATATTTGAATGGGCAGCTCACCCCTATGAAGAAGCTGTGTCAAATTCCGTCAGCATGAACACCAATGAGAACCGGGCGGTACGACGGCATTTTGTTTATCGATTGTTGAGTGCTATGCGAGCTCCAAGACTCTTTGCTGGATTGATGAGACGAACTTCAACTTGTTTTGCACAAGGTCGATGGGACGTTCTTTGAAGGGAACGAAAGCATGCATTTCTGTCACCAACAGCAGAGGCCGAAACTTACATTTGATCGGAGCAATGACAGAAAGTTCTATTACGACCTATACGGTGCGAAGGGGTGCCTACAACAGTACTGACTGTAGACAATGGTTCCGTGCTCTGATGGATAAACTGAAGATCGGCGCAGCTATGTCAACAATAGTGGTAATTTGTGACAATGCCCCTTGCCATACTGATTTGGAAAGCATCTTTTCCGAAGATGCTTATCAAGGAGGGCAGCTATTGCGATTAACACGTATTCGCCTATGCTGAATCCCACTGAGAACGTCTGGAGCATAGTGAAGGCGAGGGTGAAGCAGCAGTTGCGGGTCCACTATGATGCGTTGATAGGTGGTGATCCTGATCAAGTACTGAGCCAGCAGGAATGACGCATGCGCATCTGGAACAAGTAGTCCATTCTGCTATGAAGGACGTCACGGGGAACAATGTGCCCATTTTGTCCGCCACACTGAACGATTCTGTGTGCAAGCGATGGAAGACAAAGACATGGGAATACTGCCGTAAATGTCAAGTCTACCTGTGAATGACGAAAGCCCTATTCAGGGCTAATACCATATGATTGATTTTCTTATTCATACACGTAAATGGTTTTGTTGGGTGGAAGATGCGAGTTTTTAACTTATTGTATCACTTTGTCAGAGGATAAGCGTTTGAATAATCTGAAGCAGATGTGCAAAATTACGAAACACATGCCTTCCTAGTAGCAGGTAGTATGTTTCGGTCTTGTCCAAAGTTCTAATGAGGTAGAGGTACTAATCACCGGTGGCTGTGTAATAGTCATATGGATGGCGTAGCCGAACAACATATTTCGTTCGTACACCATCATATACATTGCAGTCACAGTGTATCCGAACAATTCGCGGAATAAGCTCGAGGTCTCTGGTATTCTTGTCGTATATTGATCAGTTTTTAGTTTAGAACGTTCTTCTGAATAATCACGTATGAATACAAACGCACAAGCATAATGTCGAGATATTATGTATGTATTGTGAGTGTCTTTCAACGGATAATTTATGCAGTCGCTCTATGGACAGATGCAGTGGTAATTCCTCTTTCAATTGACAAGCACTTACTAATATAGTAGAAACATAACGAACGAGTATTTTGTTCTATATAGATAGTCTTCTGACCATTCGATCGTTCAGCTGTGCAGTATAAAGTAGGATTCTCTGTGAACGTGTTGACGACCGTTTGGGATCTGTTCAGATGCCCGGCCGCCTGACTTCTTTGTTAGTCATATCAACTCGCATGATACCAAATGTGACTGTCTTGTTTGTACACTTCCTTTGTCATTAGTCTTCACGTACTCGGTAGCAGGTAAACTTTCTTCTGGACCCGGTCCTGCCGCAATTAGATGAGGTTTGACAAATCTTGTAACCCTTTTTCTGTGCAGTATAAAACCTTAACCCAGTTCAGTCGACTACGAGTTGCCGTATTACTATGGCCAACAACTGTGCGTCACTCAGTTGACAAATCCGAACCTAATGGTTCAGATTTAATAATAACTGTTAGTCCAATTTTCCCATAATTTATGTAATCCTTAAAACAAACGTAGCGTCCTACGTTTTACTTATTTCCGCTAAAGATAATGCAAAACAGGGGTCTTAGAGTTATTTCATCCAATGTAGTACTCACCGGTGACAGAATGATAGCCCCATTAGATGGGAGTAAATCACGATACTTTGGTTTATCTGGTTTCACGCCATTTATTCGTAATAAATATTCAACGCCAATATCTGTTAGCTGGACGAGAACTGAAACCAGAACAGCCTAAGGTTAACAAACAGTTGTAGGGAGCAAAAACCATGTCTAGCACAATTGACTACCATGGCTTCGGCAAACATCAAGCGTCACGGATTGTGACAATGCACCATGTTAGTGGAAACGGTGGTTAAATTCAAGTTGTGACTTGCAAGTGGGAGGTGTCTAAAATTTGGCGAAGATAATCGCTTGCGATTAGCTGTGACAACGTAGCATGTGTCGGAATGAAGCGGCATCACCAAAACAAACAGATCAAGCAGTGAAAATGAGTCGTTTCTGACAAATGTTGAAGTACCACGACAGCCTACCTAACCATCCACGCGTGCGAACTAGGTTCAGAGGTACTAGCAAATAAGGTCATGGAAGAAATACAAAGCGGCACTAAGCATATCAGAAGCAACTTGTACAGATTTCTTCATTGTGTTCAGTTCCATACTCTATTCTCACTTACAAACAAACATACGGGCTTGTCGTTCTCAGTTCAGAAAGACAGCACTCAGTGGGAGTTTCCAAAAAAGAGTGTTGTAAAGCTCTTCCGATATACCGGGTCACTTTGCTGCAGGGCACCATCCATTAATTAGGAATCAACCTTTGAGTGATCATTTGCTGAAAACCTTACGAAATAGGTAGGCAGCCACGCAACATACTATTTTCACAGTTTGAACCCTGTTGCATTAGAATGTACTACCCAGTTTTGTAGTCATCTCTTAATCGATTGTGAGTTTCAAATCAGCACTAGAAATGTACTAGCCACCCAGCTAACTCACTCTCGCAGTTCCCCAAAGTTGCATCTCTGACTGCTTTTCAAAAAAGATTGGACCAGACAAAAGTCCGGACAGTACAGTGTAGGCGTGTAGTCGGGATGACAACAAAAATTGGCATGAAGGCTGGGAACGCTGGTGAGGGTCGAAGAAGTACATGACCATGCCAGCTGTGAAGGTCACTTACAGCTGTATATTTCTAGGTTTTTTGCAAAAACAATATTTCTGGGGAGATGGAGACTTACCTGACAAAATGGCGCAAGGTATACTGATGTGTTTAAGGTAGATAGCGCTTTACCTTGCGTGGAATTTGCCGTTCCACTTCTTAGTCAGAATGAACTTCAACATTTGTCAGGAAAGATTCCTTTTCATTGTGCTTAATCTGTTTTCTTTGATGATGTCGCTTCTTCCGACACATGGTACGTTGTCACAGCTAATCGCAGACGATTATCCTCGCCAAATTTTAGACATATCCCACTTGCAAGTCATAACTTGGACATACCCACCGTTTCCACTAACATGGTGCATTGTCACAATCCGTGACGCTTGATGTTTGCCAAAGCCATGATAGTCAATTGTGTGAGACATGGTTTTTGCTCCCTACAACTGTTTGTTAACCTTAAGCAGTTCTGGTTTC
>LOND01004143.1:24210-37321 GCA_014220965.1 Paragonimus kellicotti
TACCAACATGGTGTTCGAGATAATTTTTCTAGTCAGACAAACGTTGAAAAACATTAGTTTCTATCTCAAAGTTGATCGGTTGAATGAGGCCTCAATATTCAGAAAACATCTTCAGCAATATTAGTGTTGTGAGCCAAAGCGCGCATGGCACATGGGTTGTTTACTCAGGAAAGCAACGTTTTAACAAGACAACAAACAAAAACACTCATCTGCATACGGTACCGGACCCAGACCGTCACGGCTGCCAAAGACGTCAACGATAAATTCTTTCACGCTCTCTTACGAACTAAGAACCCTTTCATGCGATGCTGCACTCCAACTTTTTTTTGTATTTTCCCACGTCCATTTCGATGTCGAAATACATGCCCTGTTCTACTACTGAATAGCAATAATGTGGGTAGTATAGCATGATCGTTGCTCCTGACTACATTAGTAGGGAAAGCGGAACATTGCCATCTAAAATATACCACCTCAAAGGACATGCTCAATTCCCGTTAAACATAAGTCTGCTATAACATATGTTAACCGGCTTGATCCTTTCTTACCTCAAGCCTGAATGTGTTGAAAATTCACTACAACAAACCATACAAATTTATATCTAGTAATTACAGATCTTGTTGCAAGCATGGGAAAGCAAGTTTTCCTTATCATGTTTCAGGGAGTGGAAGTAACCTATGGTTGACAACATGTTAGAAGGCGTCAAGTGTTGTTCTCTGTATATTTGTGCAAATTAAAAGGCTAATTTCGACAATGCCAAAATAATATAGAGAGTACTTGTATGGTGATTTCAAACAGAGAAATGTAATCGTTGTGAAGAACATTCCTGTATGATGGAGAATATTGAATTTTTAATTGTATAATCTGTAACGGTGGTTTCACTGTTAGACCATTCATTAACTGAAAGGACGATGATAACCGTACATTTGTTAACAAATTCTAGAACAGTGAGAACAGTAAGAAAAGAAATATTTAAGGATAAATCTGCCAACTTTTGTCGAAACGCAGATGTTTGTACTCACAGAGCAACCGTTGAACAGCATATCGCCGTTTGAAACTGGTCTGTGAAGTGATGAATTTTTGGTACAGTGCAGTACGAGCAAGCAAACGTTTGTATTCGTTAATAATAGAGATTTCGTTCAGCACTTCTGGACAACCCTTGTAAATGAATATTGAGAAGGATTGAGGCAACATGTTAAATTAACTGTAGACAAGGATTTGACAAAACTATTGTAATTGTAATGAGTTCTCCCCATAGGTGAAGTCAGCTTGTGTACACGTTTGCGAACAAATGTTATGCACGTCTGAAACTTACTTTATTTTCTAAGATGTTTTGTATTTGAAAATGCAATAGAAGTGGATTTCAGGGTAAACTTTCTCACTGTTGTAGATTCCATGTGTTCCGACAGAACCTGATTTACCGAAGGCTTTTGAAACTGACACGAATTGGGAACAAACCGAGAAGTTGTTAAATGAAGCGAGGGACAGAAAGGCTTCAACTGAAAGCAAATATTCCGTGAGCCATTCTTTATTGTCCTAAATTGTGTCACCTTGTTAAAAGCGAGTACCCCTTACAGACCAAATGAAACTATCATGTTGAATTACCACGTAACGTTATGGGCACGTAGAAATTTCATTTAACAGTGATTGGCACAGCTCACTCATACACTAAAATCTATCTGTGCATTCAAATCATGTTTCAAGCAATTCAATTTGGTGTCCAATCTTTTCGTTCTATCACTGTATTGTTTTGCTAAAAATGTACTTATGTGTGCACTGTTTTTCGTAGTCGAAGAAACAGAAATGTGCCGACAAAACAAAGCGGCCATAGGCTGAATATAGCAGCTTGTAATACGTAATTGTGGCTGGCAATTAGCCTGGAGAGGAGCCAGGAAAAATATAATTGTTTTCCAACGGGAGAAAAATATCACTTGGAATACAAATGCACAAATCTTTCGTGTATGATGATTCATGGACCAAATAACGTGTGCGCATAAAAACACATGTTTACTACGAACACAAACCATTGACAACAGCACATATATCTATAGACCTTGGTGCTGTTATCGATTAGCTGTACATAATAATGTAACATGTGGAATGGTACATCGAGGCTAGGAGAGAGGCCGCTGTGTTGACTGACCCCAAGGGACCTTTATCATGTAGTCAAATCTAGGTAGGCCACATTTGCATTCTACATGCCATGTGAACGTCTCGAACAGACGTGCATGTATAAGTTACAATAGCAATACAAATGTTGGCTGTATTCGTAGTGCGATTAGTATCAGATGTACACAGTTGAAACACTTATAAATACAGTAGTTTTCTTTACCATGGTTGCTGGCATCACAGCTGAGTCTTCTCAGCTTATATACTTTTTACAAAGACAAATGTACAAGTGACACAATGGCACCATAATTGGCTGAAAACTCTTAGTCAGTGTAATTGAGAAGCGATTATCTGATAACACAATTTACTGGTGATAAGCTACTTAGCGTTTCCAGCTTATAATATCGAGATGCAAAATGTTTTTTGTAAGCATTCAGACTGTTTTTGCTACATCGCAATACACTTTTTGCGTGTCAGGTGTAGGTAACCTTGTAAAACGCATTGGATAGATGATCCGTAACCTGATATGTAAATTTAACAACTGTGCTATTTGGCTGATTACCTGCCAGCTAGGATGCGAACTGAAACGCTGTTAACCAACCGCGACCAGCGAACTACTTCTGGGTAGCACAATAGAAAAAATATGCCAGAAAATATTCGGGAACAGTTTTTTGTAATATAACACTGTGATATAATTATTTCTAACCTTTTTTTGCACGTCACATTTGGGATGAATATTTTCAACTGCGTTGTACTCCCAGCCAACACGTTTGTGGGATACTGTTGAATGGCTGAGTTGATGTTGGCTAGCGTCCCTGGTTAGTACATTTTATTAAGCCTTCTAATCAATGCTTTTCGGGTGGGCAAAATTATAGTACTGCATGATGTAGCCTTATATTACCACGGGGTAGACTCACAAATTTGTTATTGACGAAGATTACTTGGGGTGGTTCACAGGAATTTTGAGGAAAATCGTCTCACACTAGGCTGAGTAGTTCTGATTATTCAAAATAAAAACGTCTTGCTTTTACTGATGAGTAGTAAGACTTGTCGAAACAAATCGGAATGATCTGATAAGTCTACAGTACTTGGGGTGTGGGGTAGGAACAAAGAAACCAACAATAACAAAAACGTCCAATCGTGTGATCTGAATGACACTCACTCGTCGATCGGACGACACATCCTGTCAACTGGCCACAACGTGGACTTGACCTCAGCCTTCACCATCATAATGCGCCCACAACCCACGGTTCCTAAAATTTGCTGAAGCCGTCGCGATAAACCGGTTCAAACCTGTGTTGTGTGTACAAAAACAATTATTTGTGAACCTGAGGTTGCCGTGGTCCTAAGTCGCTGTGAGTGTCATTCAGATCACACGATTGGACGTTTTTGTTATTGTTGGTTTCTTTGTTCCTACCCCCACCCCAAGTACTGTAGACGTTAAATTGGAAGTTTCCCGTTATTGGTTATTTGGTACTGACGAGCCAATACGAAATGCTAGCATCTACCAGTGTTCGTCTTCTAACCGTTTTGTTCAAATTACTGAAGGGATATAACTGTTTCAAATCTGACAAGTGTCAACAAACACGCTGCTCTTCGTCTCGGTTAATCGATCATTTTACTCATCCTGGTTATTGCTTTTTTATTTACTGTAATGTACTTAGCTTGACGGTTAAGCACAAAAAACACCTCTTGTTCTCTACATTGTTGTTTATATGGATTCAGTGCGCAAATTCAGATGAACCATTTATTCAAAACGGCGAATTTGTTCGATGCATCCTGGTTACCTCGTTCCTTCAATCCTGATAGAACAATTTCACTGTATTATACAAAATATCCAAAACGTTTGTCTTAGGAAATGCAGTTCTGTTCACAAAATAGATGATCAAAGCCTGTGTGCCTAACAGGCTACTTATGGCAATATATAAATTATCGATAGGTAGGTTACGGGACAAGATATTTTTTTTTTTTTTTTTTTTTTTTTTTTTTTTTTTTTTTTTTTTTTTTTTTTTTTTTTTTTTTTTTTTTTTTTTTTTTTTTTTTTTTTTTTTTTTTTTTTTTTTTTTTTTTTTTTTTTTTTTTTTTTTTTTTTTTTTTTTTTTTTTTTTTTTTTTTTTTTTTTTTTTTTTTTTTTTTTTTTTTTTTTTTTTTTTTTTTTTTTTTTTTTTTTTTTTTTTTTTTTTTTTTTTTTTTTTTTTTTTTTTTTTTTTTTTTTTTTTTTTTTTTTTTTTTTTTTTTTTTTTTTTTTTTTTTTTTTTTTTTTTTTTTTTTTTTTTTTTTTTTTTTTTTTTTTTTTTTTTTTTTTTTTTTTTTTTTTTTTTTTTTTTTTTTTTTTTTTTTTTTTTTTTTTTTTTTTTTTTTTTTTTTTTTTTTTTTTTTTTTTTTTTTTTTTTTTTTTTTTTTTTTTTTTTTTTTTTTTTTTTTTTTTTTTTTTTTTTTTTTTTTTTTTTTTTTTTTTTTTTTTTTTTTTTTTTTTTTTTTTTTTTTTTTTTTTTTTTTTTTTTTTTTTTTTTTTTTTTTTTTTTTTTTTTTTTTTTTTTTTTTTTTTTTTTTTTTTTTTTTTTTTTTTTTTTTTTTTTTTTTTTTTTTTTTTTTTTTTTTTTTTTTTTTTTTTTTTTTTTTTTTTTTTTTTTTTTTTTTTTTTTTTTTTTTTTTTTTTTTTTTTTTTTTTTTTTTTTTTTTTTTTTTTTTTTTTTTTTTTTTTTTTTTTTTTTTTTTTTTTTTTTTTTTTTTTTTTTTTTTTTTTTTTTTTTTTTTTTTTTTTTTTTTTTTTTTTTTTTTTTTTTTTTTTTTTTTTTTTTTTTTTTTTTTTTTTTTTTTTTTTTTTTTTTTTTTTTTTTTTTTTTTTTTTTTTTTTTTTTTTATGGTCGGATGATGATGTGTAATTCGTTGTCTGGATAGGTTATCAGCCAGCAATAACTATATGTGCAAATTGATAATGTCACTGCAATTAATAGTTTATTCCTTTCAGTATGGTTAATAGGGTGTTGTTGTCAGGAATCAAAGTTTATAAGTAGATTAGATTGGGGTTTCTCCTTTTACAAATAGTAGCCCATGAATATTCGATTGAAGCAAGTTACGGTGGGGCCAACGTCCATAGCAACTTGATGAGAAAGTAGACACGAATATTTATCTAATGTAAATCCAAGTGTTATCCGTGCGTGTTTTGCAAAATGTTTTAGGGGATGGTTAAGTGGGCACTTTATAGGTTGCATAATCGACTAGCTTTCTATATCACGATATAAGTTCCGCACCTCACGTGACACCACATACATTCTTAAAAGTATTCTTTGTTGATACCAGAGGCGATGGATCCATGTACTGTGCAATGCAGTGTGTCACATAGAAAAATACGGTATGGTTTTTGTCTTGGGTTGTTTGTTTATTCACAAATCAAATCGAAAAATGGACAGGTTAGTGTTAAGGCCACAGAGAAACGAGTCAGTTTACACCAACAACATTACAGGGTGATAATATTTCGTTAATTGTTAACATGGTGTGACGGTACTACCGCGCAATCGCAAGGGGTTCACCGATGGATGCAATATCAGTCTTATAGCATACAAAAGTTTCCATCAGTTAGTCCAGAAATACGTTTGCTTGAATCGTTGATACTGCGATACGGTTTATAATCACTCGCTCCAAATAGGAAGAATGAAAGCGATCTTTGTGCACAAAAATAACCGTTCAATATTGAACTGCCCTGGTCCAAAAGTAAGATCGAAACAAGTTATTGAAAATGAATGCTGGCCAGTTTGCGTCTAGTATAACGTCACGGTAATACAGTTTCACCCGTTTGTTCAGAATACATGTTTTCGTAGAATATGATTCTGACACAGCTGTGTTTTTTCTTCAAAGATTGGCCGTTAAGAGATGTAGGCTCGACTATGGTGATTTTTGTTAATGTGGCCCAACCAAATGTATGTTGGTTGGAAGGCTAGTTTACCAAATACGAATTACGTTGATAGCGTGTCGAATTTTTTCCAACGACCAGGTAGTGGTGAAATATATTAGTTCTTCAAGTCCATTATTCTTAATGATCTCTACATGCTTACACACTGCTAAGCAATGATTAGTCAGGTACTTACATGGATGTACACATCTACGCTGTATCGTGAGAGAACATCGAAAGTCTTCTATCACATATCCATTTGACAGTTTGCAATACGTGATGGGTTTTGCCAGAGTTATTCAGTTGTGAATTTACTTCCTCTCGTTTGGTAGTAAATCTCATTCTCAGGAGTAAGTTAGAAGAGAAAATACCTTGGGCAGTTTGATGTGGCCAGCCAAGTAACAGTCACGTTCTACACTTCTCATGTCTGCCACGCAAAAATTGCTAAAGGGATGCGAATCGACCTGCAGTACTAATAGCGTTCATTTATAGATAACAATGTATCAAATTCATATCGAAAGATATATGCATTAAGTCAGGGAAGACATGGTGAATGACAATTCAGGTAATCGTTGTAGAATTACAAATGTACCATGACAAACAAACGACTAATCACCGTGGAAACAAAAATTAACTATGTGGATTTTTCGAAATAAACAGTTATTTTAAACCTACGCGAATCCCCATCATCAGTTTTCGCAAAATTGTGATGTATTTAAATCGGAATATTGGACAAGTGTAATATTTCTACCGTGTTTATGTTTACATTGGAGTAGCCAATCAAAATATTTTTCATTCAGTTGACGTTTTAGGCGAATGCCTCCACATTCGTGAGTGATGAATTTACTAAAACAAATTCTTTGTCCGATTTTGAATATCAACTCCCTTTTGGATGTGTATACAATCCAAAGATTATCTTTGTGAGATAATTGCAGCAGATTGAACTTAGTTTCCGTTCTACTTGATTATGGAAAAAAGACTAACAGCAAATATCAGAAAACGGAAGAAATATTCGACGCCATCTCATGAAAGGCTTGACTGTATTTACTCCGTTTAGCAGCGCAAGTACATTCCGCCTCATGCGCCCATATTTCAGTAGAGGATTACATCATGGATTTAGGAGAAGCCTTACACTTATTCGGCTAGTTCGAGGCATGGAAATAAATACCCGCACTTGAGTGAAGATTCGACACCACATAATTAATGATACCAAGAAAAGAAACTGAGAAGACTGAAAATCAGTACTGCACTGGCAGGGTTTTAGGAATAATCTTACCCCACTTTGGTACACTACGATGAAATAGCACCATTTTTGCCAATTTTAGAAAATTACGAGACTAAAGTATACGTCATCTCAGAGGAGAGGCGAGGCCAATAGCGAAAGAAAGCGCGGAAAGCAGAGAGAGAGAGAATTTGTGAACTGAGAGAGAGATGGCACGACGTAAGATCACACACACACCACTACAGAAATATATAATATATCACACACACACACACACACACATCACTATGAGATACAGCGCGCGAGGCGATAGCGCAGACGAGAGAGAGCGAGAGAGCGCGAACCACATATATATACGTTGAAATATATCTACTCATAGTAGGATAAACCTTACTATAGCCCATCTGCTAAGCCAAAAACTGTTGCATGTCACACTATAAATGGACGTCTAAGTCCTCTCCGAACAACCTAAATGATAATGTATCTGAAACCAGAAGTTCATCATTGCTTAACAGCCCTCTAGAGAAGGTTCACTACTTGAGGCTCTTCAGGAGATGAATGAACGGTACGCTGTGCTACACTGGTCGTCTAAGTAGTTTCAAGTGCGTCGACTCTGTTGTCAGCTTGTACGTGGCCACAGTTTTGCTGACTGAAGAACATATGGTCAACAACTCCTTAACACTATTATTATTATTATTATTTTATACTTCTACGGAAGTTGTACAAAGAGATAGTGTGATACTGAACGTATGTAAAACATTACAATCTTCGAACAGCTTCTATGTGATTATAAAAATATCTTCAGAATAATTGACGGTTCACATCCGAAAGACTTCTAATGATTTTATTTTCCCCCACACATTGTTTTCAAGCTTGCTCATGAAACGTCGACTAGCATAGTAAGGAGTGAGCGGGGAAGCCGCATCTACTTTATTATTGTGGTGATTGCACGATTCCTCAAATCTACAACATCAACTTCAGGTTAAAGAAATAGTGTTTTCAGTTATGTTTTGACATTGTCGTATACCAGAAATTACTACGAACTAACATGGAGTGATACTGGCTTCTCCAGCAGCATATTCATTGAAAGTGAATTACTGTGAACAGTTACGAACTTCGTAACCTCCGCAAATTTGACAAGGGAGCTGATACAGTAATGACTGTAAATGATTACGACTTATATCAGAGGTGTTTTTGTGTTTGTTAAGACGAAAGAAGTACTATACATAAGAGGATTCATTGTTCCGATTTATTTTAGCTTTGTACAATAGTAATGAGATTACAAGTTGGGTCTCAAGATAGCCTTCCGTCGTGAGATGCAAACTCGCACACTTTAATTTGAAACCATTACCGCTTGTGTCAGTCGCAGCATGATTCTGATATATTTTTATTGTCAAATCGACTTGGAGGTTTACTGGAATGGGTTTTTTTATAGACAAAACATAGGTTTGTTAGAACCGCGGTGAGCGGTATAACCCGAACAATTTGCACAACCAATCGTGTTTAAATTAGCTAACTATATACACGTTTGTTTTGTGATGGATAACCATGAAACTACTGACTCCAACGCCCCTTTTTTACTCAATAGCCCAGCGCACGCTTTCCAGAAAGGATCCGTTATGAAATGCCCTCGAAAACTGATGAACTGTTTAATGGACCACCCTCTGATGAGTCCTATCCTCGAAATGTCAGGAGGATCATTATGCGGTGGAAACTGATCATCCATATTTCCCACTGTCGTTCACGATTTCGAACAGAACACGGATTGAAGAATTTGAAGAGTTTCGGAAATCCGAATTGGGTGCATAAAAGCTGTTTACAACTCTGACAGTGAATCGATGGATACAGATAGTTTATCGACCGGAAGTTCGTCGACCAGAAACAGTGAGACAGAAAATGAGGTTCCATTCAGAAAGTCAGTTGGAGGCAAAAATTTCCCAGGTAGGCAAATTGCTTTCTTGACGAGGTATTTGTATATCTTACGGTAAAGATACATCTAACAATCGAACCGGGAAATTCAAGTAACCTCAAGGATGTGTAATCGGTGATGCGATTAAGAAACAACGAACCTTACTAAGTTAAAACACAATCATGTAAGCTTTCCCCTCACATATGCTATTTTCCACAATTATACTTATGAAACCATTGTAAGTTCATTAGTGAACACCTGGTTTAATTACACATGTGGCAAGACACAACCTCATTTCTCAAACGTAGAACAATCAGCGAAATCAAGTTGAATTTATCATAGTTAAAACCTTCATCAACTGCCGATGATTTTTCCTTGTCTTACATCTTTATCCGTCATTCTTTATTTGAGCTAGCCATAACAATGAGCGGATTGTTTTTTGCTTTTAGTTACTGACTGTGTCTCATCAGTGAACCAAATGAAGATTTTGTTGCAATAAATACTTTTAGTTACTCTCATTGAGTATTCCTCGATAGAACTTGTAAGAAGTTGAAAGATCTGTTCTCAAGTTGTAGGAGAATTACTGGTTATCATCTTCATCTTGAACAAAATCTCAACTTGGTAATAACTTCGGATGAAACCATGAAACAACTCAACTAATGTGACGCCTTTCGGAGTGAGGATTGTACCGAAGAGGACAGGGTACCCAGAACACTCCTTTCTGGGTGACTGTTGGTCATGTCATCTTGTTTATACCGAAGTTTATGTAGACACTGTATGAGCCACATAGGGATGACAAACCGACAGTTGGGTGTTTGTGTTAAGCAGCATGTTCCGAAATGGCCGGGAACGCAACTAGAAGCTACGAGCGTCTGTACACAGAATGACAGACAGCGCCTGTCTTCATTGACTGCAGAGTACGTAGGCTAAGCAAGACACGGTCAAATTTCTTGACACATTCTCTGTTTCTTCGGTGCGAACGGAAACGCATCCTCTACTTTGCTGAAGCTTTGGCTAGCAAAAGTCACAATCTCCTCTGTGAGTGCGTGTGTGTGTGCGTTGATGCAGCGGCTACCCTAATAGTCAGCATCCACATATTCTTTATTTTCAATTCCGTTTCCGTCCCATAAGTCAAGGCTTCTGCTGTGTGGAATTGTGACGCTTTTTCAGTTACACATACATGGGTGATCAGAATGCACGAAATGTCACTCCGGAAAACACCAAATAATTTGCGTTTTCTCACAGTTTTATTCCAGTTCGTTCAGAGAATGAATTGTTTTACAGTGATAATCGTCTAGCTTGTTCCCAGTCTCATGTAACAAAGCGGTAAATCACGGGAAAATTAGACAATCTGATTTATCCGAATTAGCTTGGAGTTCATCTGGTCAGCCAGTGTCCACTCCTAGACGAACATTGGTTTTCTACAGACATACCCTAAAACCGAAGCTGGCGGCTTAGCATCCAATTATAGGTCTGCTTTACACACGAATATTCCCTACGCATTTACACGTCGCAAGTTCAACATTTCGAGCAACACGGCGTGCGTATGCATTTTCATGACAGACTGAATGTTTCAGTGTGACCTTGGGGCAGGTGTGTTTGCATTGTGCATACTTCGTCAATCGGTTCGTTAAGCGGTTTGTCCATGAGAGTTTGCCTCACTGGGTTGCAGACAGACAACTACTAGGCTAATTTTGATTGGCCAGATACGCGACTGGGGTTTGTCATCAGCTGTTCAGACAAGAACAGAGGTTGGTACGCAGGCCACACTTGACTTACGTAAACCATTTGGACAAACCTAACCAACCGTGGTTGGTTGAAAATGTTGTCTTAAATTTACCCAATTGATGAAATCAGTAGAAATGAATGTAAACTGCTAGTGCGAATGTGTTAAGCTGTAACAGTTCCACACTAAAAGAAAACCGTTCACCATGTCCTTGGATCATGTTCGAACCTAAAGCCTCTTTACAAAAATATGATGATTCCAATCAACACAACGAAGATAATCTAAAGGTTTCTGGCGAGTCAATGGCTCCTCTTTCTCACAACACCATCAAACACACAATGGCGACTAATGAAGATACGGTCGTCGGAAGCCGGGATAAACATATCTGTTTGAACTCAGAGCTGCCGGCCATACTTCTAACAACGGACACAACGGAATCTCCAACGGACTTAACCTCCGAGACAGGTGACGAAGTACCTCCACTGGAGAAACTAAAAAGTCCGAGGACTTCTTACAACTCTTTATTACATTGGGGTCACTGCCCACATAAACATGACGTTGGTAAGTCTACCGAATTTCTAAACAAGTTTTTTTGGGATTAAACACAAACGATATTACACACAAGTTCGCAAACACTGAAGAATACGGAAAAAATAAATTTATCAATTGTTTTCTCCGCGAAAAATAGTATTTCGGCCATGGTTTACAGGGTGACATACTATTCATTAATTATAAAACATAGTTTATAACTGGCATTGCAAAACCGTGTTTCATTTTGGAAGGCCATAGTTATTGAACTTAGAAGATAAACGTAAATACAGTTTAGAAGAGGAAGTTCAATGGAACGGGATCATACTTCCTTCTTACATACCAAAAACTACTAATATGGTATACTGTGTTATTCAGCAGAGTTTTAACATATTCAAACCACCTGAATGAATTAGTTCGTAGTTAACCAGTGTAGAATCGGGTAAGTTGTCTACCAGACCACTTACTGGAATGTTCTCCTTCACGTATACTCTTGAATCTATCTTATCTGTGCATTTACTCAAGTAGTAGACTTTTCAACCATTCGCTCATCGAGATATCCACTATCCGATGCGCTTATCAGTAAGATAATGCTACTGGCATGACAGTTTTGAGGGTGTCCAAAATCATCAAGTTGGTCTCAAACTTGTTTTAGGGAACACCGTGATTTTCCACCCGAAATGGTGTGAACAATCTGCCACGCCTTACAGTCTGGTTGGTTGAGATGAAACACGAGTAATTGATTCGGTCTTGTATGCTGTTAAGTAAAACGATAATGATGAAACAACAGTAAACCAGTAAGGATGATGAATAATATGGAATCTCTGTATACAATCTAGACATGGAATGCAAATTTCTTACACACCGAGACAGCCATTATCGAACCAATATTCAAGTGTTAGTTTAGTGCTTACGAACTTAAGTACTAATCTTGTTTCACCAAACTTCTGGTGAAATTTGTTCGCAGAAATTCACTCCTCAAACTGACATACGCTACCAACTATATGATCGAAGATAGAAGTCTGTTAAGTGACGGGGTCTCACGGTCGTTTCAGCAATCGATCTTATCTAGATATATGGTAGATATTTTCTCCAATCTGGGAGATCCATCAACGAATACGGCGCGCATTTGGTGCTGGTACGCCACCTTTTTACTCAGTGCTATCAATGCGTTTAGTTTTTCCAATTTTATGAGATGCCCTCGGCACTAAAAGCACACGGCCCCATGGACAATAATCGTTTACAACTCTGTGTGATGACTGTGTGTGCATCCATCTTATACACTGAGCTCACTATTCACTTTGTTTCTGTGTTGCGTTCATAGGCAGTTTGTTTATGGCTGTCGGTTTTTATTAAACTGTTAAATCAAAATGAGTCTCATAGAGGCCCTGACAAAACTGTGATAATCCAAAGTAATTATCAAACCTATGGTGAGCATCATACCACAGTTTGTGGAAATCGATATCCTAAATTTCGTAACTTTAAAAAGGGGCCTTTTCATTGGTTGTTCAAAAGCGGTGTGATGTTTTATATACGGTACAACGAGATCTGCATCAAAGTAGCAGACTCCTTGTGTTGGAGACAAATAAGAATGAACCCATCTCTGAAAATATTTCTCCGCATGTTTGGCATATACCGTATTATCTCTTAACTGTGTGGTTACTCTGAGCAGCAAACAAAATCAGTAACCAGTTTGGTGCGTCATATGATGACAGGTATGAATGATTA
>LOND01004144.1:0-14308 GCA_014220965.1 Paragonimus kellicotti
GTACACTTTTCGAGAGGTTTAAGAATACGAGATAAAAATTTCGCCAGGGCATATTTTGGGGTTCCTGTTTAGTCAACAATTGGCCACAGTGGTATCCCAGGTTTACGTATTTTTGGTAAACCGTAAAATCTCGAAGCTAATGCTGTTTTTGGATATAGAGTAAACCAGAGTGACTTACCCAAGCTGACTTTCGTCTTTCATAGCAACTTGCCGTTAAAACTTTTGATTTGTTCAAGTGGAGCGCCGTTTCTCCAACGGAACCATGACGTACGGACCATCCGAAATGTGGTCATCTGCTTTGCGCTCATAATCTGCTTTGTTCAGGATGACTACTTGATTTCCTTTGTCTGCTTTTGTGAAGCTCGTACTTTGTAAATTTTTTGATTTCGATCGCTTGATAAAGGCTCTCCGCGAGTCGAAAAGATTGCGAAAACGATAACTCTTTGGTTTTCCACTCGTTTGTGAACTTATAACCAAGGAATTACTTAATAATAGTATTCAAGTTGATGCGATGGGTTGCAATGGGAAAAGTGGGAACAATTTTGCAGTTTTTTCCGACTGAAAGTTTGTTGTCTCACAAGGTCATGTTAGGAATCCTTCGACACCTTATCCCAAAAGGGAATGTGCGCAAAGTTGTAGCAAATTAGCAGCCCGCCCAAGTAGAATGTTTACAGGAACATAGTTCTGATTTCTGGACTTCATTATACTCACTTTACGTTAAGCGGGACATAACGGGGAGATGTGGACAGCTGAGGGATATATCTGTGGGGAACTATTTAAACAAGTTAATGTTCCATATGCTCTACTACCGAATGGGGGGAGGGGCTCAAAGAGATAATGGCTAGCACTTGTAAACACAACAAGAAGGTTGCTGAGTTTGAAAATGTGCCTGCCTACAACGAAGCGGCTTTGGGTTACGTGGCGAAAATGTAAGAAATGGGACAGAGGTAAACGTCAGGGAAGTAATGTCAGACGGATGGTGATGCTATCCCTGGTGTAGGGTCGCCGTTCACTGTCTGAAACAGACGGCAGCGACGCATCAAGGCATTTCATTCCGCTTGCACGCAGTGTGGCGCGTAAGAACTGGAAGAAGGGTGCCACCGTTTTAACTACTAGATCTCGGACGGTAAGTTTTGTTGGTGAGTACACTGTTAGCATTGAGGTGCAGCCTGACTGCGAGTGCTGGTGTTTTGATCACTGTACTGTACGCAAACACGTCGTGTATTACTGCAAGAATGACACATTCAAGGCCGATGATTTATTAAGCACAATAGGTGGCTGTTATCGGAATTTCTGGTAGGCCTGCCAGTACGTGCTCCGTGATCGCTACGTTTTGATAAGGAAAAAGTGATAATTCAGGCAAGCAGACTGGTCGATGCGAGAAAGGTGACTTCCCAAACTTGCAAGATTGTTAGCAACGTGTCCGCTGAAAATTATCAGTGAACGCCGGAAGTGTTGAAACAAATTTCAGATATAGCTGCAGCAGGCGATTAGTTAGTTGTCGAGTCCACACGCTGCTTCTATTCCTCGACTGGCATGCATATATCCACACCACCTGAGGTATGTCAGTTTTCAACGTCACTTGCTTGGACAACACGCTGGAAACAATGCTGACAAACGACATCAGCGCTGGGTCTATAAAGGCAGCCAACGATGGCGGATGACAACGAATTCGCCATGTTCTTAGCTGCTGGTCGCTCAGCCTTGTAACGGCAAAAAATAAGAGCGGCGTCCGTAAAGAGCTTATGTCTCTCGTGGACGACCAACACCGTTCGGGAAGTGGCTAGCCTATAATGGAAGCTCAGGACGTAACTGACTGAACGCGGTAGATCAGCGGTTGACTCCCCATCGACCCGTTTGTTAAATCACGTCTCTTTGCAGCGAAGAGTACAAATGTAGGGTGAGAAACGCAGGCAACGGCATGCAGTCATGGTTGCACAATTGTAAGCACACTCGCGCGCCACGAATAGCTAGTATCGCCAGCAACCCCGCGGTAACATGACGCACCCATTTTCAGCGTGCACGCACCTCACACGACAAAGCAGCTCACAAGTCCATTGTTGCCACAGGTAGTTAGCCACGACTGAGTGGCTGCGCGAGTTACACAAAAACCTGTCTTGGTTCTCCAGGCTGATCAGTGGACAGAGAGTAGATATCGGGAAATTGTAAGCCGATGAGGAGGAACCCAACAAGGCACTGTGATGGCTAACCATCAACAGTACACCGTTGGACATCCAACAGGCAATAGTGAATGTACGTTCTTCCGACGAACGTTGAGTGACGCACGTATAACCAACGACGCCAAATATCAAAACCAAGTCAAGTCGCTGGAAACGTGGTACTATTGACATAAACAATATAATCAATTACAAGAAACAAACCTCAATTCGTTTGCGTTCGTGGGATAAGGTACAATGGTTGGCCGCAATAGGCCGTCAAGGGTCCAACAGGCACGACAAGCACAAGCACAGGCGACCGACAGGCAATGACGAACCGACGAAATGCGATCGGATCGGTCTAATGTGTGACTAAATAGCCGGCCATCGGACAGACCGATTAGTCGACGACAGTTTCACGGCGGCCCATAAGAAGGCCGTATTCACAGGGGTGGGGAGGGTGAGACTGACAGACAACAATGGGTGTGTGGGCAGGTGAGTGAGGTTCAATGACCGAGGGAGGCAAGAGGGAGAAATTAGTACTTTTAGACGCGGGTTGTGAGAATAACAATAACAGGCGTCTAGTTAGATGGGGTCACGGGAAAGAGTGCGACAGGGTCAACCGAGGGGAATTTTGACCTCCAAAAAATGTCCTACACCGCCCGCCAAAATTCCACTCAGGTGCCAATCGACGAAGTTGTCACAATTCAAATTCTGGTTCTCACCTAACCCTACTTAAGACGCTCACAAATGGTAAACAGACGTGTGAGGGAGTTCGAAGACGCACACCTCAAAGGCACACTTTGGTGAGACCGTCGTCCCCGGCTTTCACTGAGTGCACCCCTCAGGCGTCCCATTTGTCGAAGAGTGTAATTGGATGAAAGCCGTCTCCTATGACTACCACCCTACACTCCCGACGGGACTAAAGCTCTTTCACTCGACTCCCTCCAAACGGCAAATTCGCCTCATCTCTTCGCAACACTCCCTTTGCCGTTTTTACGAAGACCGTCCGAACCAGCCCGTCTTTGCTGGGTTCACAATCTACAATAATACCAAGTGGCCAATGTCCCCGCGGCACGTTTTCTGCAACAACAACAACCAAGTCTCCTGGTCGAATATTTTTTTCGGTAACACCATCGTTGTCGCAATTGAAGTATAGGCAGATACTCTTTAAGCCATCTTCGCCAAAATACTGTGGCTAGTTGGTTCACTTGTCTCCAACGTCTCGTATAACTCTGGTGCAAGCTCTCAGCTGACAATTCTAAACCTCCGCCTCGAATCAATCTAGGGCATGCGTCTGTTATGTAACGCGACACAACCGCTGAGTCGGTCCTGTAGGTTACGCTTTCGAAAGGCACTTGAAATTCTTGTGGAATCATCGTCTCGATTCTCACCACTAGAACTACCGCATTTAATTCGAGACGTGGTAGGGTAACTGCACCGGCTAACGCGAATGCGCAACATAGCTGACCCAATATTTGGGAAAATCCAGCATGAGTCACTTCCCCATAGCCTGTTTCTGAGGCATTGCTAAACACGTACAGTTGAGCACCGTTCGCATAATCTGCCACGTTTCGTGTAGTATAGCGTGAAACCTCTTCCGGGTTCGTATTTGTAACATAGACAACCCATTTGTTACACGCCTTGGATTCACTTCGATGGATAAGATCGTCCTGTCCTGGGACTTTCTTCCACTGTTTCCGTAAAAAGTAATCGCTATCACGAATAAATCGCCTTTTTAGGTACTCTGATCGTTTTACGGCGAATATTTTGTTGTTCGGTATCTTCATCTCAGGATGTCGCCGAGGCAGCGGAATAACACAGTGTCCACTTGCCAACTGCGTCGTGTTTTTAACTACGCTCACTGCATCATCCTCGTCCACCGATTGAGAACACGTGAACTTCGGTGTATCAGCTAACTCGGTATTATAGGGTCTTTGCATCTGTTCGGTAATGGATGTGTCCACCCTTTGGAGGGAGTTAACAGCGGTCGCTCTCGCATCTGGCGGAGTATGTACAGCCAACCCGATTGTCGAGCTCTGTCCGATATGTGCGTGACAATCATCGATATAACTCCTTATTCGTGACACATTATCGATCGACAAGTCACTAGCTTGCTCGAACTCGCTGTATCCCTCCTCTAACCTGGCTAGTTCTGCTTCCTTTCTAATCTTTAACAGCTCCCGCCTGTGTCTCAGTTTAACTTCCAATAGTTCTAACTGTAAGTCTTCATTAATGTACTTCTCTTTTAACTGAATTATTCGCCTTTGTGAGCGCGCCTTACTGATAACAGACTTATTACTAATATGAGAACCAGAATAAGAATGAACATCGACAGTTGCTTGCTTGATTTCGTCATCAGTTGCAGCGGTTCGGACGACAGTTGATGTTCTTCTGATTGACATTGTCGAATTGCGATTGTTGGACCCCTGAAATGCCGGAGACTGTGACGTAGCAGATTCCAACAGATTGATCGGCCAACTGAACACCGTCTTGATCAATTGGCCAAACCGTAATACTGAACGACTTCAGTACAACGATGACCCGTTCGATCAGTTGGTTTTCTTGCACAAGACTGGTCATCCTGGATTTACTTTGAGAGTGTTCATCATATAATTGACGAAAATCGCACCATTAGATCACTAATAACTTCAAAAATGAGCAGCATACTAATTCACCCACAGTTGGGCATGGAACAACTGAAAATTCGCCAATATCATTCGCTGCAAACTTTATCGACAAAACTTCCACGTGCAGTATGATAGACAGAAGGAAACAAATAAATATCAGTTGCAGTAACACAATTTAACATCAGTCCAGTGTGAAAGTTCCTGAGCAAACACACCACTTCGTCGTTCAACCCTCGTTGCACGCGACGGTGGTAAACCACATTTTGTTGACTAGCCGCCGCCTCTATTCACTGCACGTTTGCCTGACCCAAGAGCATGCAGGTTAACGTATTTGGTCAAGATATTCGAACTATGAAATACGACATCGAAACACCCAAACAGGTCCCCATCCCGACATCGTTATCTTCAGCTAACAAATAAGTGAGTGCTGACACATTTTTCGATTAGTTATGCTAATTTCTGCTGCGACGGGCCACTTATTGTACGCATTGTATAATGGACAGATAAAAATAAAAAACGCCCTTTTCTCAAAGGTCTCCAGTTGCAGTGATATTACCCTCGACGTCCGCAAAATGTTGAACGCCGTGCGAAGTGAAAGTTGCCCTAACAATATCAGCGTACTGTAATTTTTTGACGGCATCTTACATGTCGATATGATGACGGTTTTTCGCATCGTTTACTTTTCTCAAGTAAATGTGCACATTTGGTGTCTAAAACATGTGAATAAAAATCAGACCATTTTCTCGAGGGTCCCGGGTCGTTTGCTGTCTATATTTGCTATGGGCTCTTTATTAACGGACTTCCGGGAGCTTAAAGGTTATCGGAATCCATCACACATTTCGGCGTATTTTTGGATTTATCGATGTCGGAGAAGTCTACAATTCCCCAAAAATATCGTCTAATTTGCCGTTCAAAAGGTCCAAGACATCATTATTTTACGGGATCTTCAAAATTACCACGGACCTATGCTTCGTCGCCGTTCACCAGCGTTATCAGTTTTTGGTGTTATTCCTGGCATCCCGCCCACATCCTTGCTTTCCGATTAGAGCCTCGTTGTATTGTCCGAACTCTTGTCTGGTCAATTCATTTTGACCACGTTTGCTGTAAGCCAAAGGCCCCACAAATATGGATGAATTTTGACTGGACTGAGTGATATAATAAGGCCCTGCTTGAAGGCCAGGCTTCTCACTGTCTTCATGCGTTGGTCATTGTGTTTGGCTTGGCTGGGGGGTTCCGAGTCAGTCCTGTATAATCCGTCCTCCTTTGTTCATTACTATCGTCCGTCATTCTGCGATCCACCGTGCTTTTAACCGCTGTTCTATTAACTGTTATGGTCGACTTGCGTGCACATAGACCGTACATTCATTCACCACCATCTGCCTCCATCATCACGTTCAACATGGACTCGAAATCCCTTGCAATGGCGAGCCGTATCAGTTTCATCGGATGTACTCTTGTTTGGTGTGGTGGAACTCCGAGTTTACGCAACTACACTAACTACAATGAGTCAGTTTCTTTTATATTTACTGTCTTTTTGCTCCCTGCACATTCTCGAGCTGTATGTGACCTTCGGATCCCTCACGTTATCTAACTCCATGGATCGCACTGTGCTGCAACAGTTAGAGAAGGCACGACTTTGCTTCATTTCATAAGACCACCTACCTGGCAGACCGTGCGACTATGGGCGGAAGTAACACTGACTGGTATGTCACATTTATAAGGTTGGTTTGCAGAGTCATCCGCTACTGCTGTTGGTTCTGTCTCGTCTCTTCCAGTCGTTAGTTGCTTTATCACCTACCACAGTTTAGTAACAGAACGGAAGAGAGATAGAGCATCTGGTGCATGGTAACCGTGGCCACAGAAAAATCAAAAAAGGAAGGAAAATGAGCGGGACAGACATTAAGAACAGAAAATAAAATTAAAAGATACTGTCCGTTCCCTAGGTGATCAAACTAACGCGAAAAACATCTTTGGGTAACGGTCATAAGGCCTGCGTTTGAAATCATTAGTCCATATGGCTAGTGCCACTTCCGCTGGTAACTTATTCCAGATGTTTGTGATTACAAGGGAAGAAATGAGTCCGAATGTTTCTGTGGCAACTTGATTTCACCTGGTTCTAATCATGCTGTCGAAGAGCTGTGTTGCTGCTGCGGTCAAACAGTTGCGCATCAGTATCAGTCGAACTATCAAGCGGTTTGAAGACTTCTCAATTATGGCTTTGAACAGAGCGTTCCGTGAATGTTCTTTGTTCGTCCGTTTGCGGCAGCCATAAATCAGTGCACCGACTATCAGGTGGCATTCGGAGAACACTCGTACGAGGGTTGTGCTGCAGGGTGTATTTCAATATATCCCGAAGACCTACAGTGGGGGCTGCTATACAACGAAGTGGCAGCATTCTGAAGAATGAAGCAGTTCTTGTGAGTGTCCACAGGCGACTGCCTCACAGGGCTTGGGTCAGTAGTCGGCTTTTACCTACAACTGCATTGCTACAGTTGCCGTCATACCATGTAGTCTCCCGAAAATACTACTTCTTCGAGCGGTATTTTGGTTGACAAGCGATTATCTACGTAGATCGTGGCAGTTTCTATCCTGTTTCTATTTCTGAGCAGGCTGTGTGTGTTCGCAAGATAACCTATAGCAAACTAAACCAAGGAATACATATACTCATCTCGGGGAAAACCTCTGAAAGAAGGGCCTGGACACGGATCTACCTTATAAGAGTCTGTAGACTGTGTTTTGTGGGCCAGACCAGGTGCGAACCCTTTTTCTCACCGGCACTTCTCTCGTCGAGTCTATGGCGTGCTCATGAGACCGCCAGCTCATTTTTTTCTGTCAATGTAAATAATTATTTCACACAGGTCTGCAAAACGTCCATTAGCGAAGTGCAAAACCCACCGGGATTCTGCCTCCATGCTCATACCCGAACATCCGAGCATTCTCATATTGATGTCATCATCTTGTTTGTAGTCGAAACGTTCGCTACTCGACAGTCACCGGAATAAATCAATCATCCAAAACCGAAACTTCGAACATCACTGTAGTGACCAGGAGCCAATCCCGTAGATATGTTTTGTTTGCAATACCCCTGGAAATTAACAGCCAACATCACGAATAAGATGGTAAAGACCTTTGCCTTCCGTACGGTTGATCCATACGAACTTGTCCGTTTGTATGTAATTTTGCTGGTGCATGTGCTTCAATGACGCCACATATATTTCCGGCTAGCTTGAGTGCTCGAATGCTGAATTCTTAGTCTTCAAATTCACTATGTCTTCCTGTGTTTTGTGGCGTTTCATGATGCATGCCTCAACTTTTGTAAGGTATACGTTGGGTATTCTTTATTGGTATTCTTACCTGGTGTGCAGTTCCTGGAAGTTGTGGAATCAGAACAAATACGCATTAAATTAAGTGAGCTCTTGCAGTTGATAATTCTTTGCAGGGTTATTTGTATATACCGTATTTTATTCCCCTTTTAACAAATTATTTAGTATCAGTCACTGTTGCAGTAATTACGTGTCGGTATAATGCAAAAGCAGATTTTCAGCCAGTCGGAGTCTTCCGACAACTTACCTTCAATCCGTATCGCGTCACTTAGGGAAAGCAACCCTCGGGTCTGGTTCAGTTGCCTGGATGTCAATTTTGCTTTCCAACCTATCACAGGGAATCTGTTGAAATACCACCATATAGCCACCGTCCTCTCACCTTATTTCATGGACTAGGCAGAGAAAATTTTGGAGCTACTTGAGTCGCTTAAGCTGTACACATAACTCAGGGAGGTAACCATCAAGGGCATCAGTCAGTGTGGTCGTCACCACATAGCTCAGATTCCTAGAACTACTGAGTTAGAGAGTCGGAACCTATCACAGCTTCTTCGCGGAGTGCAGCGCTTGGCCAGTTCGGCAGAGCTAGAGTAGTCGTTGTTGAGGGCTATGTGGATCCGAATCCTGCCTGTGGATTTACACGATATCCTAAGTGACAACCCTCAAACGGCCCTGTCGCGGCTGTTCGGCACTACAGACCACATTGAGGCACCGCTACTCCCAAATCGCGAGAGTTAGCCTTGTCTGCCTTTTCAGTAGTTCTTGCACTTCGGAGTTCAAGCCAGCCAGAATGCGCTTCAATTCGTGGTGATTTGTCCAGTTCAGTTCATTCAAGTCAGTGGTTTCTTGCGGATGAGAATTTGTTGCACTTCTGTAGTTGATGCACCTCAAAATGAATCAGTGCAATTCCGTGATTATCTCTTATCTGCCTATTTATTAACCTGTTGCTTTTATCCAGCAATCGCGTGAACTGCCGAAATAATGGATGCATGTAAGATTAGGCGCCTGATGATAGAAACTTACAGCTATCGAAAACCTTGGAGTGAACATCGGTCTTTCGATGAATAAACTAGAGAATATGACGGAGAATTTTAGGAGGCGCATCCCTAACGAAACAGCCAGGACGCATCACGCCACATCGATCGGCCGGCCCAGCTCGGATGGTATGGTCGTGGGTGGTGGTATGGTTCCACTCAGCCAATCAGATTGCAGGTGTGCGGTCGAACGCCTGTGCGCTATCTGGACCGTGTTTTCTCGCGTTGCTTTGATGTCCCATGTAACGTGACCTGCTCTGACTACCTGCATGATTGTTTCATTTGATTCGCTCTGTCTGTCGGCCATTTATAGTAATCGTTTCGTCCTATAAATTTAGAGCCCCTGTGGCCTAATTCCGTCTCGCCCTTCCAATAAGCGGTGTGCCGTGTTTCTTCCCATTTCTCAGTTTTGGGTCAAGCGAATGGACGCACAACCAAGGCGACGATCCAACAGAAGACTATTACTTAATCCCAGTGAATCCACTACTCACACCAAACCAATTGGTATCTCACCAGTAGTTAAAAAACAAGAGCTTGGGAATATACTCACACTATTACCTTATCTGTTCGTATCTCCAGCCTCATCCAGCATCAAGATCTCCCAGTGAAAAAAGTCGATTAGTCCCCCTGGTTACAAAGCTTTCTCACAGTATGATGTCAGTACTTACGCCGGATCAACCTAGCGTCAATCTGCTCAAAGCTGTTTGTGAATGTAGTAAAGGCACATATTGTTGAGACCTAAGGTCGCAGTACCATATAAACTTTTCACAACACGGTTTCCTTACCGGGCTCCATCGCATGATATATCAACTGGGGTTTTAAAGGTTGTAGCGATCTCCGCAGACGCAGGTAATGCGTTTAATATGATATTTCTAGGTACACAAAGACCTTTGGATCGTGTGTCTCATCAGCGCCCCTTGACCAAAATTGCACTCTTTGGTGTACGAGATACCTCACGAAAGCCGGCGTTCGTCATATCTTGAATGGCCACACCCAAAGGGTCAAAATCGTAGAGCACTATTTACCCCCAAATCTAATGACTAGCGGGGTGATTCAGAGAAGCTTTCTGGGACGGTTATTGTTCTTCATGTACACAAGTGACAGTTGCAATGTTATTGGACATGTAGGGCCTCTCCTGTTTGCGGACGCTATCGAAATCGTTTACACATATACCCAGCACGACAACCTCACCATCTGTCTTCAAAATACACAACAGAACCCAGCATAATTGGAGTCGTGGGGTAAAACATGGTTGGTGCCGTTCCCAAGGAACAGATCGAACGTTATCTCCTATGACTTACGAATACCCAGTGGTTCTATCTCACTAGATGTTCCTAGCTCTAACATCCCCACTTCTGTTCGACATCTGGTAATATGATACTAAAACTGATACAGTTCCTCTAAACACCTGCGCTTTTGGGTGGCCAAACCTGAGAGGACGATAGGCCGCATCGGAAAGACATTTGGTCTACCAGCTGACAGATTGACCGTCTACGAAATCTGTGCTCGACCTTAGGTGAGCTTTTATCGTACCAGCTATATACTGAGACCGTCCACCAGTTGGATAAAACGATGTGGTATTCAAGTACCAACTTGGTCACAAAACACGAGGACCCTGACTGCCTCATTTGGTGAAGTGGATAGGTGTGGCTTTTGTGACAAGGGTCCTCGTGATCACCAAAATCGCCGATTAGAAACGCTACTCGAGGTGGCAGTGAACCACTGTCCATGGCGTACCTGTATTCACATCATTCCTATTTCATATGCTTTGTCTTTAATTACCTGATAATTTTAGGATTTTCTGTAACGTTTTCTTCTATGGTATTCCGCCTCGTTGTAGAGGTGAGTGGCTGTCCTAGCCACAATGCCTTCTGGTCAGGCACTTGTCTGCAGGACCCAACTCTGTTTCATCTCCCGTGTTACAATATTTTGCACGGTGTCAAATACCATACGGGGTAACACAACTGAGTTTTACTCCTTCCATTAAATCCTGTCAATATATATGTACTAACATTGTTTGCCTGGGCATATAATCCTTTATGTGCATGCCAGCTGCGCGGTTAGGGATCCATTAATTACCCAACTCGCAGGTTTAAAACGCTATCCAAGGTGGCAACACGCCGCCATCATGCGACATACAACCGCGATTTTCGCATACCCAGCCTTATTTTATCCTGTTTTCTCTTTGTATTTAATCGATTTTTATTCTGGGTTCTACTCCACGCCACCTGGCGGCTAGTCGGTCTCCATAGCTTGAATTTTGTCGTTGTTGGTTCGATTTACCTGGAGTGTAATTGTCATAACCTTCTGGTCAGCGATGGGGAGATAAGGCTAGCGCGAGAATATACCAACCAGGAACATCAATTTTCAATTTTCAATTTCAAATCCAGGACTTGATGAAGGCCTGCGCCTGTTGACGTCCTGATGCTTGACTGGTGTGATCCGGAGATTGACCAGACTGCGTTTTCTGTCGATGCACTGCGTTCGGTAGTGGTCTAAGGGTAGGGACAGAAGAAAGATGACAAATCTTGGTTGCCCTGAAGCAAGCAGATAATTATCCGATTAATACAGAGTAGGAAAAAGGTTGCCCCAACATTTGTCTAACTCCCTCTTGAATACGTCTACGCTGGAGGCCTCCACAATCTTGGCAGGCAATTTGTTCCACGAGTTGATTACCCGGTTAGTGAAAAAGTTAAATCGAACAGCCAACCGTGATCTTGTTTTTTTATTGTGAACCTATGACCTCTTAAATCTCTGTCCTGACGTATCACGAACAAACACGCCAGGGGGCTTGTGCCGGTGTAGTGGGTAAGCTTGTACACTTCAATAAGGTCTCTCTTACCCGCCGGCGTTCGAGCGAGAATAAGTTCAAAGAGCTCAGTCGGTCTTGGTAGCTTAGACCCTTCATACCCCATACCATACGTGTGGCTAGCTTTTGTACCTTCTCGAGGACAGCTATGTCCTTTATGAGATACGGTGACCAAGCTTGGGCACAATATTCCAGGTGGGGCGAACTATGGCCGAGTACAGTGGGATGAACACTGCTGGACATGGGTTGGCGATCGCGGATTTCAGTCGGTATAACGCCCGTCGTGCTTTTGTCGCGGCTGCGGCACACTGTGCAGATGGAGCAAATGTGCTAGTGATTTGGATACCTAAGTCTCTCGTTTGCTGTTTAGTTGCTAGCTCGATTGTCCGTCCATGTGCATCCCTTATATACCTGGGGGTCGAGTGGGAAGCATTAGCGAGGATATGACTTTTGAGAACATTCAGTGGTAAGTCCCACCTTAATGTCCATTCGCAGATCTTCAGAATGTCCTCTTGGAGGGCATCCGAGTCCGACGCATTTCCCACCAGCTTTGTCATCAGCATACAGGTAACATGGGTTGACTAGGTTGTCGGTCAGGTCATTTATGTATACCAGGAAGAGCAGAGGGGCAAGGATTGACCCCTGAGGTACTCCACTTAACGGAGAACCATCGTCCGACAGTACTCCTCTTACTCTCACTCTACACGACCTTCCAACTAGAAACGTCTGGATCCACCTACAGATTCTAGGGGATATTCCAGCTTCTCGTAGCTTCCAGCCCAAAAGCCTGTGGTTGACAGAATCGAAGGCTTTCTGGAAATCTAGGTAGCACACCTCGACCACTTCCCCTCTATCCAACTTCTCCGTGACAGTGTCTAAAAACGTCAGCAGATTGGTAAGACAAGATCTGCCTTTTAAAAAGCCATGTTGAGGAGCTTTGAAAAATTTCTGCTCGCAGAGAAATCGGCAGATCCTCTCTCGTAATATGCGCTCAAAGATTTTGCTGACGACACTAGTCAGGCTTACTGGTCTGTAATTTCCAACCTCTGATCGGTTACCATCTTTGAAGATGGGAATTATGGTGGCTTGTTTCCAGTCCCTCACAACTACCCCTGTTTCTAAATGTGAGATTGAACAGCTGGGCAAAAGGCGACGCCAGCAATTTGGCCAAAGGTTTTAGGATAGCCGGGTGAATATGGTCCGGTCCTGCGGACTTTGTGCTGTTTAGCTGGGATATCACTCGCTCGACTTCGTGGGGCGTAATGTCCTGATCCATCATGGCCGCACCCACGGTGTTGGAGTGAGGTTCAGGTACTCCATTGTCCGAGCGATAAACACTCTGAAACTGTGCCATGAACGCGTCCGCTATGCCTTTATCAGTCGATATGATCTCTCCTTTATAGGAAAGTGTGGTCCCAATTTCCTTTCTTAGAGAGGACCTGGACTGAGCATAACCGTAAAACCTCTTGGGGTTCTGTTTGATATCACGTGCTAGGTTGAGCTCATAGACCAGACGAGCATTCCTTGCTACCTTAATTGCTTCGTTTCGAGCTTTTTTGTACTTCATGAAGCTTTTAAACCCTCTTTGATGAATATACGCCTTCCAAGCCACATATTGCGTTGGAAAGCTCTCTTGACCCTGGGGCGAACCCATGGCTTCCGACCTCTTCCTCCGACTTGTTTCTGAGGGACGTTCTTATCTGTAAGAGTCCGGAGGTTGCCGACGTAGCTTGCCCACAAACTATGGACGTCCTCTGTGGAAACTGTTGGATTCCAGGTCATTCTATCAGCTTCCAATGTCAGTTTTTTGGTCGATTCGGTGAAAGAGTTGCACCTTGTGTGCCTGTTTTACCAACAGAGAACACTGGAGCGAGAAATATATCGTCATGTGGTCACTCTTTCCGAATGGTGCCGCTGTCAACACGTTGGTGACGTCACTGCTGTGACGAGTTATGATTAAGTCCAGCGTTGAGTCTATCTGACCAGGTCGGGATCTCGTGGCCACTCTGACATGCTGTGTTAGTGTGAAATTATTGACTAGGTTAAGCAATTTGAGATCAAAGCCTCTTCGACTAACAGATCCCAATCGCCAGTTGATTTTAGGAGCATTAAAATCCCCCAAAACGAGCATGCGATAGCCTGATTGACAAACCGACTGGAATGATTTCAGCAATGCTTCGTCTTCATCTGGTTGCGCACCCGGACTTCGATACACCCCGAAGACTATCAATGGGGGTTGACATGGAGAAGGCTGACGGCGGTTTGAATGCTCGCGCAACTGCAGTTACAGTTCCACGGGTGACTGCCTTATAGAGTTGTTGATCAGCAATCGGCAACCTCCTCCAACGGCTTTGTCAGG
>LOND01004144.1:18777-35943 GCA_014220965.1 Paragonimus kellicotti
CGGTGTCAAGGACGCATTGTACACGGATCTGGCCACTCTCCTTCGGTCGACACGTGGCTCTGGTATAGCCGTTCTGGCCGGAGACATGAGTGCCCAGGTCGGTCACCATGTTGAAGCCCAATCTCGTTTAGGTGGAAGGTTTGGGATAGCGTCACACCGATCAGATAATGGTGGGTGACTGTTGCAATTGTGCGCTGTGGATAATCTATTTTTAGCCAGCACTAGTTTTAGGCATCGTGCACGTCAATGCTATAGTTGGCGCCCACCTTCTCTGAATCAGGCCTGGTCTCAGATAGATCAAATAGCTGTCAGTTATAGGTGGTTGGGTTCTATTCACGACTGTTGTTCGTATTGGATCACATGCCTGGATTCGGATCATGCGTTGGTACGTTGCCATACCTCAGCTCAGGTTAGAGTTTACTGTGAACTGTCTGATAGTTTCAGCACCAGGAGCGTCCTACGTCAAGGCTGTCCCCTTTCGCCGTTTTTTTTTCAATTTCGTCATAGATGAAATAATGGAGGACTGTCTGCGGCACTCAAATGATGCCGGCGTGGACCTCCTACCTGGTGAAAGACTGACTGATCTTGATTATGCTGACGATAAGGTATTGCTGTTTGACAACTTTCAAGCGGCACAAACAACACTGGACGCTATTTCGCGTTCTGCTAAGTACTTCGGAATGCGCTTTGCAGCCTCAAAATGCAAAGTGCTTCTGCAAGATTGTTGTGATCACGTAGATTTAATGTTAGATAATGAAGTCATGGAGATTGTTGACCGGGTTTTGTATACCTGGGAAGCTGCATCAGCGGTGGCGTCGGAGGTGTAGGGAATGAAATAGAAGCGCGTATTTCCAAGGCTAGGGTGGTGTTCGCTAATCTAAGACACCTATGGCGACAGAGAGGTATTTCCCTAAAGCTTAAGGGTCGTGTATATCAAACAACAGTGAGGGCCGTATTACTTTACGGCAACGAAACGTGGCCACTCAGGGTAGAGGACGTTTGAACCGTTCCAGGTATTTTGACCACGCATGTCTTGGGTTCAAATCGCTCGTATCGAGGTGGCACAGCGAGTAAACAACGAGAAAGTTAGGATGCGGGTAATTTGGTAGTGATTGTTAAACGAGTTCTTTTGTTCAGTCACTACATTTGCACAGACTGAGATGGTTAGGTCATTTACTAAGGATACCTGCTCTAGTTGTCTCCTTATCGCAACCAGCTGTTGCCGACGCTGTGGCCGACTGGCGCAAGGTGGCGAGAGTGGGACAGTGATGGACCTGGCGTAGACAAATGAAATTCGTCCAACGATAGAGGTTATGGTCACTGTCAGGTCGCGGATTCGTCTTCCGGGCTGGGAGGAGCTCTTCGCGACTCCAGCCGATCGCCATGGTTCCTTGTAAACTTTAGGGAGATGGCGGCAAATAACTTCGAACTAGTGACGTGAATGTTGTCGTTGTTTGTCCGAGTTGTCTGTGAAGTGAGTGCACTTAATGATGCGGGGCAGTGAAAGCCGTAAGGAAGCTGTCTTGCTGATGACGCCTTACTTTCACTCACAGCTCGGTTGTTTGTTTGCAAGGTGTAGGCGCCTTGATGTTGTATGTTTGAATATAGACGTAGCTATTTTTAGTAGTTAGGTCCACTTCCCCTCCTCTCCTCTTTTTCTTTCTTCCTATGTAAGTTTCTTTTTTCCCCTTTGTTCTTCGTTGTAATGTGGCAGTCAAACGTCAGTGTGAACTACTAATGTATTGCTGTCTATGATGATGGTGATAAGTTGACGTTCCACGAGAGTCTGAGGCTTGTTTGGCATACATACTTCTGTGTTCAGAGATTACCTCGATGCTGGTGATCACCCGATGGTGCACTGGTGTTTATTTTATGCCGAATGTTTACACTATGTACAGATAGGTTTTTGCTAACGCCGAAATATTGCAAACTTTCGCTGTTGTCTATTTGTAGATTGCCGGAAGGTTTTTGATCGTCTGGACGAAACTCTTTTCTATCCAGCCTGTTTATCCAACTGTTCAAGTCTGCACTGTGCATAACTATGCCTGAGGTTCATTCAAGACTATCTTATGAACTGTTACAGTGCACTATGTAGAGTTCTGCACTCTGTCGTCGAATTTGATAGATTGCAGAGTTGATTGCGCCAAGTTTGCGCTATGTCGTTTTTTATACGGAAGCTCTGAGTTACCAGTTAGCCATGATTTCGAAGCATGTGTGTGTGTGCGTGTGTGTGTGAATGAAAGCTTATTACTGATATGGGCGAAGGTTGAAATGCTATGTTCATCAGATTCTTCAGTAACCCAATATACAACATGTGCCATTGGAAGGTTAATCTGCAACGAACGGTCCTGCAAACCTGAGTAAGCTTCTCGGTCCTGGCTTACCCGTTTTGATGCCGCATTCAATCCCGTATCAATCTCCTGATGCATACCTTCTTGCGTAGTGGTGTGATCATGCAGTGAAGCAAGTGACAATGACTACCTCGGTTCTAGATCGTGATGTCATTTATCCATCCGAGACCGGATATCTTTGGTGATCGAGTCGTGGTTCCACAAGAGCGGAGCAGACAGTCACTCACACTCACCAACAGTATGTCGTCCGAGGGCGCCCAACCTGTGCATCGAGATCACTCCGAAGTAGCAATTAATCATTTGTCAGTGTCGAATGGATCAAAACGGGGAGATTGTCTTGTACCTGGTTCTTGTTGGGAAAAGACACTTCTCCCAAAGAATTCGCCTTATTTCCAAGAAAAATGGATTTTTCATTTTCGGGAATTTGAATGCCGCCAGAATTCTCGAACATTCGAGAATTCGCGCTCGCCTCTGATTGGTCCGTTGAGTGGCCTAGGCCCAAGGCCGCTCAAAACCTATAAATACAGTTGCTGTAAACCACTATTTTGCCTTCGGGCTGAGCAGCAAATATAGCTCGTTTGAAGGCCGTCTTCCTTACTTGTTGGGGGGTTCTAAGTTGCGAGAGTTGGGTTCCGATACTTGCGCTCTGATTTTCGTGCAGTTTTGCAATATCGTTGCGTTCGTTCGTGATAGAGATACTGCTCGCGGTCTTTGTGTTGTTCTTGCCTTTTTCTGTCAGGGAGGTCGTAACAGTTCTTGACATCTTTTGTTTGTCTGCTACTCTTTATGTTTCAACTACACTTGCTAGACTAAGTTTGACGCGCGCATAACATAATGTCGAGAGATAGTCTGGGTTTCATCTTCAATATAACTACGTTGATTACATATGAACGCTCCATAAGTTGCTGGAACGTCCTATAGACGATCAGTAATTTTTGGATATCTGAGAAATCTTTGATTTAGTTGGCAGTGTTACATTGAGATTATTTTCCAAGAAACGATGCGCTCAAAATGTGTTTTGCTGTCAGTGCAGTCCGCTGACAGACACCTGGTCGGCTTAACCTTCATATCAGCTTGCTGTCGACCTTCTGTATCTCAATTTTTCCTACTAACTGCTTTATTTTCACATATTTTCCCCGCATTTCTTGTAGCTCCAGTTTGCAATCTACCTCGTCAATATTTAACTTTCTTTTGCAAATTGATGGAACAAGTGACGGCTGTGTTAACGAAAGCTCTAGGCGCGAAAGCGGCCGGTGATTTTATTGCGTAAGCTTGTTTTTTGTGTTCTTCTCACATGGTATTTGTTCATTTTTCTTCTAGTGCTTCGTTCGAGGTTGATGACGCAAAAGAGATCAAGAAGCGTGTTTGTGCTCTTCTGGACACGCGCAGACTAGAGAATCGTCGGGTGTATGAAATTTTAATGAGAGAAAGAGAGATAAGGAAAGTTTTCCCTCAAGAGGTACTGTACATCTAGGTATTCGGTTGGTCGCCGAGCTTGACGTTTAGGTTGCAAACGTTTTATCATCAAACGAGATGATATCATCAATGAGTAGTCGTTTCAGCTCATATGTTTGAGCCCAAACGTAAGCGCTAAAACACGTACGCACTGACGATGTTGCCCCTTTTTGCGATGTGACGTTTGCAACCTTAATGCCAGGTTTGGCGAACAGCGGTATACCTAACCAATCAACTGAAGCTACTATCACCACCACTGCGTATCGTTCATTCTTTATTTTCTTGCAACTCACTACGCCGGTTTTCGCCCGCGTTTTGTTTATCTATCTTTCTCCATGTATGTTTCATGTGTTCTTTTTGTCCCACTTGTCTGATTGTTTTGAAGCCCCCTTGTTCAAGGTTTTATAGACGGTTAATGATGAAAGAAAAACATCTTTGCCTGTGCGTTTCTGTCTGTGTTGGTCGCAGAAAACTGGCGTCGGACGGTTTACAAATGTAGGAAAAAAGTGAAAATAAATAAATGAAGGATAACTTCAATGAAGCTGCTGACGTGCAATTATCTCGGTAGCGAACACTGGAACAACGTTCTGTCAGACATGCGCGTTTGGTGGTCTATGAGTCTGGACTAGGAACGTGATTAGGGAAGTTGTAGTGTAGGTCTAATCTCATGTTTCGAGACACTCAACTTATTCAAAAATGGGCGACGTATTCCTGTATGAACGAACCCTAACTGTGTAGCGGTTCTGTTAACAAGGTAAACTATCTATTATATAACCCACTTTCGACGATTGACCCTTTAGTCGCCCATCTTTGTTTAGTGGGGGGATATGTGTCAGGGATGACCTGCGTTGTTGAGTATTTTGTGGACGAGAATGAGGTCTTCAACAAGTCCTGAATCTCCTGTAAGATAAGGACAACATGCCTTTATGTTCCTTCCCTGGTGTGGACAGGCTTTCCTTACGAATATAGTGAGAGAGACTTCAGTGTGAAAAATCCCACAAATTCTTTCTAACAGGTCCAAGGCCGTTTGTGTCTTTAGCCATGTTTCCACAATTTGTGAACATATTCAAACTATCTTTAACCGGGATCCCCAGGTCTCATTCGCATTGTGATACAATCAGTTGTCTACCATTTTGATGATGAGTGTGCATGACTGCGTTTGCTGACATTGAACAGCACGTTATTTTCTAAGGACCTCTGGCTTGCACAGATCGAATCACTGGAAGTTTACCAAATCTTTCGTGCACACTAGGACTCATCAGAATTGTGTGTCATCGACGTAACCCAACACCAATAATTTGACGACGCTGGGTAACTCAAGAGCGAAAAGAACGAACAACATATGTCTGCCGGTAGATCCCTGCAGAGCGCCGTTATTGGCATAGAACCACTTCGACGACTATCTGTTTGCCTCGACGTTGATTTTACGTTCGGTTAGATAATCCTCAAGCAACGTGAGTAAGCGCTCAGGGATACCATACTTATAGAGTTTTCGCAGTGAGATGGGATGATGAACCTTGTCAAAAGCGTTGGAAATATCGAGATGAATCACATCAGTGGTCACTCCTATATTGGCACCCTCCGTCCGAAAGTCACAAGCAATCGGCAGACTCGTATCGGAATTTATACTACTCGTTGGTTATAGAGTTTGAGACTGCCTTGACCCGATGCGGGTGATCTGGCGAACTGTCTATTTCTTTAGAGAACACTGATGACTTTTGGTCGATAGTTCGATGGACCATCTCTGCATCCATCTTTGGAGATAGATGTGATTGTGAACCGTTTCAAGACTTTAAGTAAGCAGCTAATTGGCGTGGAATGATTGAATAAGTGTTGCTGACGGTCCTGTCATTTCCGTGACAGCTTTTTAAAACGACAGGAAATACCAGGTATGAACCGGGCAATTTGTGGCTTGTAACGGATATTTTGGGTATTTCAGTTTAGTTGCCCCATGTGTGCCGAGAGGTCGTTCATAATTTATAGATATGCACACTTACGTACTGTTTACCCAGTGTTGACCGCTTGAGCGTATATATTGACAAATCTATCGAAAATTTGAAATTTTTTCATATGGGTTTCGATTCGGATGTAAAGAAGCTCAGGATTCACCTTCGGTTTTTGGTCAGGACCGCATTGGCAGCAAAATCGATCTTCTCTTACAACATGTGATACGATTGCTTCACATGACACTTAAATAACGCAAATTTAGTTTGTTCTATTTGGTACCTGTTCTATGCCGAACGTTTCAATGTATCCAGATACTTGGTTTTAGTTCTCAGGCACTTGGTTTTTTTCCCACTATGTTGGGGGCACTTCACTAAACGTTTTTGCTAACGGTGTGGGAAGCGTTATCATCCTTCGACGACCACCCTCTGTTCATTAGTTTTCTGTGGCTGGTTTTTCTCTCGTCTGGTAACTTACCTAATAGAGATAACAAAACTGAGATTCAGATTGACAACCTTTGGATTTCGGATCAAGGCCATCGCTCCTACGAGCGTCTTTTGAGACTGGACGTTGAGGTCGATCCTACCGGGGCAATTGATCTCATGGATTATTTGGTGGATTCCATCTGAGACGATGGGACGGTTGATTAAGTGTGTACATATGAGATTTCATAGCTCTTAAGGTGGCTTTGTGGCTCAAATTATAGAGCGGTTGCCGCGTTTTGGCATGCCGTTTCCCTCGGCTATTCAAGTCCGGTCCATGCCCAGATTTCTAACGTGCGGGTCTCCTATACCTTAGGAAGTCTGCCAACCTGTTTATGAGTTACACTGGCTGTGGAATTGCTCCATTGGATGAGTGGATATGGGTATTGTGTGCGTCTCATTCACCACAAAATGTTCTGTTATACGCTTTCAGTTTTGTTGGTGGGTAAGCGTGCTTTCAATTCTGATTGTTTTAATATGGGCAGCAGGTGCATTTCAGTTTACCACTTTTCCATCTGCAACGATTTTACGCGGAAAACACACCTACCTATTCGGTTGTAAGCTTGTTAAAATCAACGTAAATTAAATTGTATTAGTTGTGTGAGCTCAAAATTCAGAAAATATTATGTATTGGGTTATTTTGTTAACCTTTATTGCCCTTTCCGTCACTGCAGGGCTACCGGAAAACTGACACAAATCCTAATGCACCCTGTGATACAAAACAGTCCTCTGTTTCCAAAAAGGCAGACAAAGATGAGGTAAGTTCTCGCTGGTGTTTGCTAGTTCCATATCTTCATTGATTTATCCATTTCTTCGTCAGCTTCGAATGAAGGCGTCCTACTTGTGTCCAATTTACTTAACACTTTCAACCAGTGACTCATCTTAATAGTTAACCACAATCCGTCCAATATGTTGGACGTATTGTAGACTTTTATGACTACTTAGTATTGCACGTAGGATGTGGCTAATCTTCAGGATAACAGGTTTGTTCATAACGCATGACTCTCAGTATGAACGGCGGAAGGAGTGTTAATGTGGATTGCCTATCTAAGAGTTTCCAATAATTGATGTAGACATTTTTCTAAATTCGATCTCGACAAGCACAAATTCTGACAGAACTTGGGCCACTGGCAAACTTGTCATATGAATACTCCGAGGTTACACAGCGGCTGCGTCGCAGACTGAATCTTTCATCTCTTGACTCGAACTGCTGAGTTATCTCGCATGATTTTGTCTAGGTTTGGAAAGTGCGAATATTCTGCTCTAGGATTTCGAATGGCCGCAAATGTTCTATGACTTCAACATGGGAAACCTTGAGATCCTTACTCCCTGGCTCTTGGCCGTTAGACAACGTACATTCCTCCTTTTTTAAAACACTACACAAGGTAAATTGTTCCGGCCAATGCAATCGGCAAAGTTTCATTCGAGATCTGTTGTCTACCAGGTAACTGATGTAAGTCTAAGAGCTGACCTTCGAGTGGTGCTCATTTCTGTGCCGGTCAAAATCAACTGATGCAGTAAAGAAAGCGAAGACTGTGCACTTGCAAATTGAAAATATCTTTGTCGCCTGGTCAAATCCATCCAACTTTTCGAGTTTGCATCTCTTCTCTGTCAGGTTATTTATCAGTGGTATCCGGATTTGTGTGCCCTAAAACAGGCAACGTTATGTTCGTACGTATGAATGAAAAATTTCTGTGCTAGAAAAATGAAAAAAAAACGTGGTCAAAAGCATCGTAGCGAATGTGATTCAAACAAATACTCAGTAAATGGTTATTGTCACGAATGTCTCCACTTTTTTCTCAAAGCAAGCACGTTTCCGTTCTTATGAGTTCACTTCAATTAATCGAAAAACCTTGGTTGCTGAAGTGAACAATCATGTACTGATTCAGCTGCTCCTTTGTGCAAGAAGCGCTGTAAAATCGAAAACAATGTTTGAATTCGCCGAATGCGCTTCCACTGTGGGTGCTGGTAATAGAAGCTTACTTACTATATTATAAAACTTGTTGTAAGACGTCGTGCGAATTTCCAGACAGAACTTTTGCTAAGGATACTAGTTATGACAACGATGGGTTTCCAGAGAATGTTCCAAGGCGATCACAACACCGACGGCGCAAGCCATTCGCAGTCTTTACTCTTTCAGTTGCACAGTAACGCCCACTCGTTTTTTGAAGTTTAGTCGAACAACAACTTGAGTGGCTGCTACGGGAAGCTTTCGCAAGATTCATTCTGGTTAACTTGTCAGAATGTTTCATTCCAATTTCGTCAAAATTCTCTACCGTTTCATTATGTTGTTGGTGGAAGTGTTCGACTTAAACTCGTATACCCAAGCGATCAATAATGGTTAACGATTTCGATTTGTCGACAGTTGTTGAATCAAGAAAGGCATGTCTCCCCAATGACGCATTGTCGAGAAGTTGCTTTATATTAGCGATCAACTAGTCGATTTCAGCATAAGAAGAACGAATGATTTCTGCATATTGGTTGATGACATGCACAATGCAAGTCGTGAATTATTTGGGGGATAAAGCACATACATACTAGTTACTGTTTTAATCATATAAGTAACGATACCTGCCGGCAGTAAAACGACACGACCATGGTAGACGGTGGACGTTCACATCATTATGGACTCATCAGAAGAGGGTGGTTGAGTCGGCCGAAGCAAAAATGATACAATCAAGGAGCGTGGAAGATGAACTGTCGCCAGAACAAAGGTCGATAAATACTGCAAAAGTGTTGACTCATTCAATTGGTTGACTCACCGTGGGCAGTTTACGCAATTCTGTTATCGACAGTGTCTCGAATACACTGTATTGCCCCTTGTTGTGGATGTCTTGGAACGGTTCCATTTTCAGACAAACTGTAGATGTTTGCCAAATGGAATAGCTGACGACAACAGTGCTTCCGTCTGGTCGTAATGAAACTGCGTTTTTGGCCAGTTTCTGCACGTTCTTGCATTTTATTTGAACATAGTTTTCCGTTTGTAAATCGATTCCATTTTGTTCATCGGTCATTGTGAACAAACGACGAATTATATAAAATGTAGATATTTTCTTTTGGACCATTCATCAACAACTTGACACACATCCAAATAGGAAATTTAACTTTTCTAATCCGACATGGACTTATTGGAGTTTGTCTATTTTGAAAAGAATGATGAAAGTGCGCTTGAGTCGGTTATGGTGCTTATTTTATGCATTTGTTGACAAACATCACAGACATGTGCAATTGTTTATGCCTGTATGCACTTTGCATATATTTTTTGGTCCTGTTGCCCCATTACAATCATCTTTGTTTCTTGATGTGACCATACAGAAAAACCAGATACGGTACGCACTACAGATATTCGCATTCTATGTGCAATGGAGCACTAGGTATCATCTTGTTGTTACGAATGCCATTGGTGATGATTTTGTTTTTACTGGTCGAAGTGATGCCGCGATGTGATTGCATACGACCCTGTGTACAATTTCAAAGGTGCCTCTATAATGACGGGGTTCACTACCGCATACGTTCAACTTTGTCGTGACATTTCATTTTTGAAACTGCGAAGTGTGTTCCTCATCCAACTGTTCGGATAGTAGGTTTCCTTGGTCGTGCAATTTCATCGATGTTGGTTTAATCTGTTCATCTGTGATTCTATTCTTTCGAGGAATCGTGCAGCAAGGTACTTTACGGTGTTTATCGATCAGGAAGACATATCTATGCTTGTTTTCAAGGATTTGTGGAAGGAAGCTGTCAGTACGTAAGAAATCATTCTCTTCCATACTGTGGATTCATAACTCATGTGGAAAACATGTGGGCAACTGATGCCACCATCGTGTTCACTGTTGGTAAGGGAGCACCACCTCTCTTTAGACCAACTTAATTACCATTTGATACCGTGGCATTTTCATGAGGGAATGAAAAACCATTTCTCTGGTGCAGTGGTTTTTCCCCGTCATGCCGTTACTTTAGGTAAACGAAACTAACTGATGATCACCAGTTACGTTGAACTGTCACCAGCATGTGTTATCTACCACTGAACAATACAGCGAGTTATTATTCGGAGTTCATTTGCTTAATGAGACATTGCCATCCTAATTTGAGTGTATTTGGATAAACGCCAATGAATCTCACTTTTGGAACGTTTTATGTGACTGTAAAAGTGGAACATGTAAAAAGGGGGTTTACAGTAAAGTCGACAAAGCATGTTGCACGTTGAATTCAAGATAGTTTGGCGGTAAAAATGTCGACTACCACTCAACTTGTTGTGGGTTCGGTTACTTTAGCTATGCTCTTGATTCTTAACCATAGTCATCCTGACAGCGCCCTACTCTGCTATAGCAACAAATAACGTTTGGTATAAAAGTTAGTTCAGTGCATGTGAACTTACCGATGCGATGTAGCGGTAAGTCGTTTCACTGACATCTATTCACTTTCGGCGGATGCTGAGTTTATGGGAAACAATTGGCGGGGGTCAATACCTTTGTCTCATATATCACCGTTTGTCGACTGAACATTCCGTCTAGTCGAGCCATTTGCACTGTTTATGAAGAATTCTTCCACTTATTTATTTTGGTAACATTTATTTTCTCCTCAGTCAACCGGATTTAAAATTCAACTGGTTTTCTCTCGAGTAAAGTAAAGTGTGGCCCATTTTTCACCTCTGTCGACTCTTTGTGCTTCTACTGGCTGACCAGCTGATTCACAATGTTACCATTACTTTGACATTTGGAAAACGTTTGCTTTTGTTTCTCGTCTGCTTCATACTCCGTTAGGAAAACGAATATCCTCCAAAAAACGTGAAAGGGAAACGCAAACCCAAATTTTACCCGCTTTTCAGCGAAGGAGCTCACAGTGATCAAGTCGTATCCCTTCTTCCCGGCCGCCACCCATGCCAATGTCTAGCAACCAAACACCAATTGGTCAACAACTGTACCAACTGCGGTCGAATTGTTTGCGCGCAGGAAGGCTCAGGTCCCTGTTTCTTCTGTGGACACTTGGTCTGTTCCAAGGAGGAGAAACAAAAGATTGAGTTGGGAACAAAACAAGCGGTGAAGTTGCGGAATCGCTTGCTTCAAATGAATTGGGCTCCAGGCACGGAGACCCCTCCTTATAGACTGAAACGTCGCGGCCGCACACAAAAGTTGACCGATACACCTGTTACCGACGCTGAGAATGGGGATTCGTTCGAGAATGGAGAAGTGACGGATGATGCAGAGTCAGATGACTTAGATATGCGACAAACGTGTGCAAGCTCTGATGCCCAACAGCGATTGGAAACCGGTATGTGCGTTGACACAACCAAGCTATACAAACTCGAGGTTGCTTTGAGTTAAACTGACAAGGAAATTACTGATGAGTAGTAGAGGATTTTGGTTTTCATATAGATTGAACATCACCCACAATTGATCGCAGCTGTCGCATTCCCATAGACTTTCCAGTCGGCCCCTTTCGAAAAGAAGCACTAGACTCGAGTTTCGCTCTCATTAGAGCTCGTCAGTAGTGCATATCCTTGCCACTGCCGGGACTAGAACTCCGGCCACGCTTTCATGAGGCAACCGTGTTTACCACTGCGCCATTGACCTCACATTAGGCACGACCGAATTATCATATGTGAACGCTCAACCACTTTCGCTTGTGAGTAATGATCAGGTTGCCCGATCGTATTGTTTGCGGACAGTGCACAGGCAATGCGATACCCGTTTAAGTGGCGATGAGATATCATGACGTGCTGCGCTTCATGAAGAAAGGGCTTGTTGGAGATTGTGAGAAGTCTGATTGGGCTTACCCTAGTGGATAACAGTTTGTACATAGTCTTAAACTTTGCTTGCCCAGAGGTCCGTATCACGGCTAATGTTCGTGTTGGAAAATATTGCCACTAGAGCCATCGTAACTAGAGCTCCGTCAACATTTGCTAACTGTGAGTGCCGTTGTTGCCTATGTAAAATCTGCTTTTTGGGTTCGTAATATGACCTTTTGCACGATGTCGTTGTTGTTCGGGTCGAAACTATCTGACATACGATGGCCTGTCTTCGATTAGTCAAACTAACTCGCATTTATGGCTAAGTGGAACAAGAGATTACAGTTCCGTTTACTGTCCTCAAAATTTACAAGTTCTCTGATCAATCCATCTGAGTAACTATATCGATTTCATTTACGTTTTGTTTTTCTTTTCCCTGTTCTACTGTATTTGCTCATTTGAGCCTGGTATTGACCCCTGTCTGTGTACACTTCACCCATCACCAATCCTCTTCGTTGCGTTTGGTTGCTTACATCTAGTATGCCTCAAATATAATCAGTAACTAACTTATTGTCCGGGACATCAGCTATACGGAGAAGTATCTCCGCTGTTATCTTTAACTTTTATGTTCCGGTGGCTACTAATGACGAAGATGTCAGTACATGAATAATGCCAAAAAAAAGATGGATTAGGACGACCCAATAAATGTGGAAGATCATACTGAGAGGCAAGTGTGGCTGAGGTATTTACAGGAACTTGGTGATTTGCAGATCATCAGATGTGTAAGACACAATGAGTTTGCAAAAGGCAACTTGGAGATGCATGTGTTTTGTGATACCTTTTTGGGATACGGTACCCCTGTTTACGGCTGTTTCTGCGATGACAATGATGAGCGTTTTTACACATTGCTCCTTTCGAAAGATCAAGTTGCACCTCTCAAATAAGTTTTCGTCCCTAGGCTCGATCGGCCTGCAACTGTGTTTGTCGTTCGTGTGTTTCGAACGATATGTCCGAGCCAGATTTTTTGTTTCACGAGAATAATCTACGGGACCGATTCGATGGTCGTGTTGTGCCATATTAGCAATGTTGCCACACCTTTTGACATGTATCTCGCAACTAATCTGTCGTATATCTTTGCAACTTCTGATTAATGACACTGGAGACATTCACGATATGTTAGTCACACAAGCGGGGCCTGAGACAAGTGATAAGGCCTTATCAACGAAAGTTGAACGCAGTTTGTTTACAGCAAACACCTGACGATGAGATTTTTGTTAAAGTTATAGGTTGAAATAAAACGAACTCTTGGTAATGTCACAATCGTTCTGCTGATGTCTGGTGACATCGTTTCAGCCGCTTTGCCGTTGATTTATCTGTTAATTCATAGAGGCAATGTCTGGCTCGATATTAAAGAAACCCTGGGATAAAGGTACACTGCACGATGGCACCAATCCAGTTAGGTAGCACTAGTATTTCGGAAAAGGTGAATAAAGGAGTTCCTTCCGATTTTTTCAAGTGTGACGAAAGTGAGTAAACCAGAGATACAGCTTTCAGATGGACAAAGTCGGGCTGTTTGCAGTCTACTGGAGATAACTTGGGTACGTTTGCCGTATGATGCTTATTAGGATTTTGAAAAGAATTTTTCACACCGTGCAGCAAACAGATTGGGGTTGTCTCCAGGTCACTACACAGCCCCATTCTGGTGATGGATGTGAGGTTGCATTGCGCCAGTTACTGGTGGCAGCAAAGTTGGATGATAACGCGAATATCGTGGGCTCGTTCCACATCTGGGCTACCAGTTTTAGCGCCGACATGCATCCAAATTAACGCTTCCCAGATATACGCAACGAATATCAAGCATATATCAAGCGAATATCAGTGGATATTATAAGATAATTGTAATAGGTCTCGACCAGCGCTGAACGACACTGATACGCGGAAGTAGCTGGGAAGATCCAGGATCAGACCGCCGAACGCGCGAGCAAGCCGGAAGTGTGTGTGTGTGTGTGTGTGTGGCGCCATTGGCCCGCATAGGCCGACAAGCATGCAAGCAAACAGACAGTAGCAAGCAGACGGCAGGCAAAGATCCATACGGTCCTATGTACACTGTGAGTCAGGATTTTAGGAGGAATCGTACAGCAAGCAGACCGAGGTTATCTCCAGGTCACTACATACTTTACCCCGAGAAACCATTAGCCCGTCAGCTTGATATTGCAGGGTTTCCGTGGTTCCAAACGACTAGTGCACACTGTTCGGATGGAAGCTAAATCAGAAATTATAAGGCGTGATGTGCGTAGCCCATTTCTTATGGAGGGCGTGTATTCTGAGTAAAAGGCTGACTAGAGAGCGCTACCTGTTAATTAATATCGCGCGCAGTTCATCCATCACGGTTAGGAAGTGAACCATAGAACGCTGAAGCGCTAATAGGCCATTAGATGTCTGGGACTCTTTAGAGAGGTATGATGTGAGTCTTGAAGAACGATTTTCGTCTTTAAGGTAATCTCTGATACATGGCAGTTATCTGTTCTAAATTGGTTCGGGCAGCCGTTCACTGTGAAGAGCCTAACCATAGGGGAAACTAGACGAAGGACACTAAGTATCGATTGACTTTTGGAGTGCCTATAATGTTTATTTTCCTGTATAACTCGCTCGAATGAATGGGTAACTATGGTCATCCCAGAATCTTCACTACTGATTCAAACCATGCTCAGTTGGTTCAATGAAGACAGTAACTTCAACCTAACTGAGAAGTCCTGATCACGGGGTTATCGATTGGATAGAACAGAGTGATTCTGTTCATTCTCCTTTCGAAATGATCGGGCAAGCTGAACACTATTCATACAAGGTTGTGGTTGAGCGTTTGGATTTGATCATTCGGTCATGCCTATTGTGAGGTTGCTGGCGTTGTGGTTAACACGCTAGTCTCACAAGCACGAGGGTCAGAGTGCAAACTCCGATCCGGACAAGGATATGCACTACTGATGAGCTCTAATAAGAGCGAAACTCGAGTCTAGTGCTTCCTTTCGAAGTGGGCTAGCCGAAAGGCTTATCTGAATGCGAAGGCTGCGATCAAGTGTGGGTGGTGTTCAATTTTGAAATAACCTAAATCCCCGAACCTTCACTATTATTCTCCAGTTGTTGCTTTCACCGAAACCATGTTCCTTGTTTGGTTGATGATTTGACTTGCAAAAGAGATGCGGAAATTATGGCTTTGTGAAACATCTACTCTAGAACCTGTCCCGTTTGACAGATCTAGAAACTTTTTATTTCGCAGGACTTCCATCGGATAGCAATACAGTCCATTTAAGTTCAGCTTACAGGAATTGCCGGTCAGTATCCTGATAGCCCAGCTCCTTAAGCCATTAACAAGGCAGTATGTGTGAAGTGAGCATGCATATCCGAATGTAGCCACTATTTAGTAGGCGTAGTCCATCGTTATTCGACCAGACGGTTCAATGCTGGTAAGCATAAGTCTGTCTAGCCTGTACTTGAAAAGCAGGCACACTGGCAAGTGTAACAACTTCGGTAGAAAGGGAATATTGTTGCATGCACACACGTATTGATCCATAAAAATTCACCGTCCTCGGACCCAAAGTCTTGACAAACTAGCTCTAATCTGTGCGTTAAAGAGCTCGGTGAGAAGCTAAGCAGAGTAAGGCGCCGCAATGAGGACAGCAGTCAAATAAAAAACTGCATGTAAAATAATACGGTCCTTTAAAGACGTCTATACACTTAGTGGTGAAATAAGTGCTGTGAATAAGTTTGACAGTTTGACCGCGTACTTGCTTTTGTAGCGGACTGTTTGACACCCACAAGGCAATCTCAAGACGCCTAAGGACAAGGGAAAATGGTTAAATGTTAACTGTAGGAGAAAGAAGAAAGTAGGTTTGGAACATTTCGGGAAGAAGGATTTATTAAGGCACCCCCGAACGTTGAATAGCATGTCCAACCGAAACCTTACTAGCGAGGACATGGTGCATGATTAGAATACTGTGTCAAGCTCGATTAATTAATTTTGCGTACATTCTTTTTTGATGAAACTTCAAGAAGGGAGGAAGTGTTTTCTGGGATAATATTCTCACTTAAAGATGAAGCGCAATCGCAAAACTGCGTTTTGTAGAGTTAAGTGAGTCGCATTTTTCCAGAGCTCGTATGTAAAAAGAATCAATACGCTTCTACCAAAGGACGCGCTCATTACGAAGAAGGGTCCTTATCAAATATCCTTCCGTGGCGGTAGTATCCGCTAGATAGCAGACCGGCAGCAGTCGCGTGTTGAGCAAACACACACCAAGTTCATACGGTTTCTAGACGATGGTCGGTGCCAACATACATTTCAACTTCTGCTAAAACTTCCGACTCTCAACGTAGTGAAAAGCTTATCGGCCTATTATAGAAAACGGTGTCTGCAGGCCTTCCATAAAGAAGGAGGATGGTCCTTCTTTTATAGAACAAATGTGTAATGTAAGAAAAATAGGTGTTAACATTTTTGCGTAAGCATTGTCCATTAATAATGATTTGTCTTCAGTGAGTAGTCTGAGGTTGTTTGTGATACAAGCCTACATGTAGGGTCTGATCAGTGGTAGGATTGTCTATATTGTCACTGAGGAGAGAGCTCAATCGTCTGTCAAGACAAAAATTTGCTGAGACCCAAGAACCTTCGCCAATTCTAGGTCGTTGGTTATCAGGCATCTGTTTAAGTTTAGATGAAAGATGTCAAGTCACGCTTCAGGGATACAAATAGTCAACCAGCTCTCAGTAACTACCACCGGCACATGCCGGTGAGGTTCATAAAGTAGTGGGAACTCCGGCGATTTCCTTTTGAGGTTCCGTACACCATTGTGTAGACACGTCCGTAAAGAGATCGTGAACGACTGGTTCCTCCTGTCTCACGGAGCTTTATCAGGAGTGGAACGTTACCAATAAGCGAACTTACGGATCACTTATAAGTTCTGGAAGTGAATCCTCAATCGGACTCAAGCATAATCCCCCTAATATTGTTAGCCATTTTAAGCATCGTTGCTGAGTGTCGTTTGTTGAAAACTTTTACCAAAAGGCGGAAGTCCGGGGGCGAGGGGAGGGTTAAGAACGTTGTCGTCCTTATTTGCCGTTATTACGAATGAACGAAATCATACATGCGTACAAAAATAACAAAACTGTTATGGTTATCTCAACTTTTGTACCATTTGTTCTCCTTCCTCTTGTTTCAATA
>LOND01004146.1:5037-18672 GCA_014220965.1 Paragonimus kellicotti
TATAGTCTCCAGGCATGAAGTAATAGCTATTTGACTTGTGACCACACTGTACTGATTAGCCAACTAACCTGTTGATACTTAGAAATGAGAAACCATGGCGCAGGTTTATTATTCATATGAAGGCAGACCGCTACCACACAGTTCTTTTTGCTGATGATCTTTCATACGCCAAAATAATATCAATATGTGGCAATGAATTAAACAATAAATTATGAAATCTAAACTAACCTGACAGCTAGGACGTCATCCAGTAAGGCAAACAAGGACAATTGAATGGGGCATGTGTTGCTTAAAGCCACACCACTTACCTAGCTGGTTAAGAACGTGTAATCATGATTTGGCATGGATGTCATGTAAACTTAAGACAAGAGTGGAGAAAGGATTATATCTTGAAGGACTCTGAAAACGGTGATGAGTGTTAATGAGGCTTGCCTACTAATATGAGTAGAGTGACTAGGATTCGTAAAATCAACAAACGAATGATCGTTGGGGAATTAGAATAACATGTGCCAGTCAGTATGGCGAGTACGTTATTGTGGTCTAAAAAACTATGTAGACGGCTTTGGTTTTCCATGAGCGCTGATATAATGGACTAAGTTACAAACAAAAGACATTAAGCGATGAGTCTAAGTGACGACAGACAGCTGATTTGGTACTCTGATGTTCTTTCGAATTTTCAGCGGGCTATAAATTAGCTTTCAAAAGCTTTCAGTGATGTGTACATGAAATCAGGCAAGATTTGTCTATTTCCTCAATTGGGATTAATGTGGTACGTACTGTCCTCCAGAAATTGGCAAGTTTGCCTTAACTAAAACATCGAGTGAATAATTCCGCTTGTGGCGGGTATAGAAATTTACTCACTCTTTGAGAACGGCTGGAACGAAACCATCGGGTTCGTTTTATTTGTTGAGTTTCAACCGAATGAATTTTTCACAAACAGCCGAGCACTGAACAGAAGCTGATACACCAGCTCAGTAACAGACTCTGTGACAGCTGTGAAGGTATCACTCACTGGTCTGTCGAACTAACCATTTATAACATATTTGAATTCAACAACAGATGTCTTCTCTACAGTCCATGTTGACATGTCCAACTCACTGACGATCTGTTATATTTTATGAATGGCAATTATTTACCATCAACTCTTTGCTGGTGGCGAGTAACATACGCTATTCACAATAATAGGTCTTTGTTCTATGAACTCTTGAACGTAATTTTATGTATGGAACGACAGGTTTAGTCAACAACATTCTTAGTTGGACCAGTTCAAGGTGATCTGCAAATTACAGAAGTGGTCTTTAGCACGCCTACCGAATAACTCATATTTCATCAAAGTTGATGGTATTACAAATTTTGCCACTTCTCAGAGTCATTTTGTCGGAGTGTTTAACTACGACTTCTATGCCCCGAAGGGTCCGTGTGGGTAATGTAGATTCCTTGTCATTTTTCGAAAGTTGCGCCATCCTTTTTTCCATGTGCACCCAATTTTCTCTATCGTTTGCCTTGGTGACTTCTGCTGAGTTTGGGCGATTATTCGACGTTTCAGCTTAACACATTCCCTGAAGATTTCGACTGATTGGAAACCATATCCTTGACAGTATTTATGGCGGGACTGCAAAAATATCAGTGCAATCAATGTGAATTTACCTTGTGAGGGCAAACGTTTATTTTGCAAACAGTGACACCGAGTTGGTCCAGCCCTGTGAAAGATTAGTGCGTCAACTTTCCTTATATGGTATCGAAAATCTCCTGTATATGTCAATGTAGTCTGCTTTCATAAACTCGAAGGCGTAAACATCAGATTCTAAACCGTCTTTTGTCCATTGGTCCTGGAAATCGTTCGATCAAGATCACTCGAATTTTGTTCCGTGAGATTCCGTACAAGGGAAACTAGCAGTCCAAGGTAGGTGGTAGATTTATTGAAACTGCTTGAGCGCTCAAAAAACTGCATCCACTGATCTAGGCACTACTCTTTCAGAGTATGCGGTCACTAAAGACCAAAAATATTAAAATTACCTCTGTCTGCTAGTGGTTTTTGTGGCTTATATTGTTGTGGCTTGCGTCGTTAACAATGTAACTCAGTAGGACTATCCCTATTAGTTCAGTTGAACAGATGGCCGTTACTGTATGGATTAAACTACCACCATTCTGTATTTTGAAGATATCCGTTGAGTCTGTCAGGCCTTTTTTTTCTCCTTCAGTAGTTCGCATGCTCGTTATCTTTACTGTAAATGTAAACTTCTTGTCAGTTGTTTGAATCAGTACACTTCATTCCGTCCTTGCGCGCTTTGTGTTTCACATACATATGGTCGTTGCTATCGTTGTTACTTTACTGTGGTGACGCCCCTTTTAACATATCCAGATGAGCAGCAATCACTGGGATAACTAAACTGACCTAAAAGAAACACTCCCCAACTTACTTGGAAACTAATGTTGTGGAATAATTACCATGGACTGGACAAGTACAGTGTAACTATACACAACCTGGTAATCTAGTTTATTCGTGCTTTGTTCCACTGCATGTCAATGCCATAATTGACTCGCCTATTCTACAATTTTACATGCATTTCCTGCCAACTGATATTCACAGGCTAATCATTATTTCAATAGTAGTACTTCCATATTCCAAATTTTCCGATCTTTCCAACATTGAGCTATTCTTATCCATGTCATCTAAACAGAGAGAAGAAATAAGTCACAAAATGTTAACATTTCGATTTATTGTCATCGGTCGCGAACATAAAACTGGCATATTTTTATAGAAGCTTTATGTAACGATACCAAACTATGTGCGAACGACCAAAACAATTCGGTTTGTTCGTTCACTTGTTGTGTGTATTTTTTTTGCGAAATGTAGTGGTTTTACGTTAGCGACTGTTAAAAGTGAATCGAAGCGTGAACGTCTCGCGACATATGCCTTCGTAGTTTCGACCTTTATCGAGTAGTATATTAAACTTAGTTGTAATTAAATCTCACCACATAATGATGGTCGCATTTATACTAGAGTGAAAAATGTTCATCTGACGAATAACTGTTAGCCAACAAATGGCAGGAAAAACTACCGATGGTCTGGAAGGATTGTCCGTATGACAAGTGTTTGCACAACAGATGAGAAGTGACTAGCTGCGGCCTCACATTGCTTATGTTACGCTACTCTCAAAGGATTATTCATGCTCAACTAAATTGCTTGAAGTAAGGGAGCAATGAACGAAAGAGGCTCACGGAGAAAAACTAGTAGATTGTATCTTTTCGACTCTCTTCAAAATAATCAGTAGAGTTTAACGTACACTTTCATATGTGAAATTCCACAAAAATGGCGTAGATGGTTATCTACTGCCATGACTCACAGATGACCAGAAAGATCAGTGGTTTAGAGTAACTTTTGATGACGTTCTATATGAATGGCACCTCACAACTACCAAAGTACCGCTGAATCTTCTCCCAGGTCTGTCGTTATTATCAATAATTCTCATCGTTGGAATGCCAGGTCTCGTAATTTCTCCGGTACCATTACACGGCGATAACACAAGACTGTTTTAGCTGATGAATATTATTGCTGGAAAGTTGCAACGCAAATTTGACACCTTCTATCTTTAGGCCACAACAAACCGCATTCTGCTGAACTCCCTCCAATTATAAACTAATAGACACTGGTCACTCATTACGTACTTTCTGCTTTTAGGGAAATGAAAATCCAGGTACTGCTGTTCTTCTGCGAAACCAAGATACAGGAGTTTCAAATCATGGACTGTTTTATAACTGTAACTCGTTAAAGGGAAGGCTAACGCAACATTTGAGACGCTAAACTGGTTGTTTAAACATTGCCCTTAGGTTGTCTTACCACGGTATTAAACGTGCTGCGGTAATTTCAGTTTGAGGTGAATATTTGAACTGGTTGCGCTGGTTGATGAAATGTACTGTATGACCATAATACATACTTTAAATCTTCATTAGCCTTCTATTGAGGAAGATTTCTTTAACTAAGTCAGTTCATCATGCTCTGCCGGCATGTTGGAAACGCGCATCTTTTGAACTGCAGAATTTCACTCCACAGGGCGCATTCTTTGTGATGAATCCCTACACTTAGTCCGAAAAGTTGTTTCTGAGGTCAGTTACTAGAGCTGTAACGCCACAATGGTCTCCGGAAATGCAAATAACCTTTTTAACGTCAAAGTTTAATCGATTGGAAACAAACTGCTTGGACCCGTCGTGACAACTTTATAGGTAGAGTGCTTCGAGCTAATCTCTAATGCGTGTATTGTGGAGCCGTTTAAAATCTGAAGTCGGCGTGACTATATGGGTAAGTCTGTATTGGTGTATGGTCTCCTACACAAGTGTTAACACATCGTTACTATTAGAGTGTACTTGTTCTGTGTTTGAACGTCCGTGTTCGAGTTATACTTCATGTTCTGCAATCAAATTGTACCTAACTTTCGAATATTTCGTAATGCCGCTACCTTTAGCGTAGACGAAACGAACATTTGTATATATACTTTCTTCCGACTAGTTAATACCATTTTGATTGCTTCCAGCCAAGAGCGAAGTCTAACTATTCTAGTGGCAGAAGAACAAACAGACACCAACAAAACTGTTGTATGTATATAGCAACCTATGGTCCAACTGATATAATGGCCTATGAGGTTGGAGCATTTCTAACTCTTAGTTCGTTGTATCAATAATCGAACGAGATGTTTGTATGTTTAACAACATATTTTTTCTAGTCCGTGCTTCTGGCAGGTAAGGTGTTAGACTGAGTTGAAAACAAATTATGCAAAATGTGGACTCTGGCCGGATTCGAGGTACCGATAGGAACCGTAAACGAACACAGAGTAAATGTAAACATTTCTACGAGATTTTGCCGTTCAGTCATGTAAACTCATTCACTTATGCTAAACAATGGCTAATGAATCACTTAACAAATAACAATAGACCAGCAACTAGTGAACCACAAACTTCAAGTCGTGTTTACTTACGTGGTTGTGGTTATGTAATCCACTCAGCCTTGATCTGTAGACAGTAGGGAACATTGTATTTACTATTCTGCTATAGTATAAACCGTGTTCTTCTTTGATCAAAGTACTTATGAAGTACGAACTGTTAATGAAGTCACGGAGGAAGATATATTGTGCATGTCACCTCGGTCCTAGTTGCGAATCAGGGGTATATTTCTCTGGTGTATGAACCTTGAGACTGACTATTCATGACAACATCGTTCGTACAAACTAGCTTGTGTAATTATTTCAAACGAATATGACTCAACGTTCCTGTATGTATATGTCAATCAACTTCACGTTTTTCGGGCATCGTGATCTCATATAGTAGAACGACTTGAAGAGTATTATTTGCAGTTAACTCTGGGTGTAACAGTTTAAATCGTCATCGTTTGATAATATGTATTTCAGAAGCCTGCCAATGAACTCTAAGTGGCGCAGAAATGTTTATTATTTTAGCTGTAATCGATGTATGTGCAACTATTACTATGAGTCTATCGTTTAGATGGTTCACATAAAATGCAACTTACCAAATTAACTCAGGGACGTTGCTACAACTAGAGAGCTCGGCTAACATTTTGGTTGTAGCGTGGTGTGAAGATCGGACAGTGCAACTAGTGCAGTTGTGTAGCTAAATCCAACAGAAAGCACCGGTTTACCTTCATAATGTAGCCTTCTCTAGTCGTTTTTAGCGCTGGAACGTACTTCCAAGCCGGTGTCCCTCGTTTTCAGTAAGAAGTCATCGTATCTTAAAAAGTTTTCAGTATTTCAACAAGGGACTTTTGAATAAATAAGGATTTCCTCACCAACCTTGAGTATAGCCCCACCTCATGTGCAAACAATCCCGTCATTGGAGTTATTCTAGCACCAGACCCAAGATTGTCAGTGTACAGGGGAAAACCCGGCTCTTTCATCAAGACAGCCTGATGATACGTAGGCATCGACGTCCCAAATGGACGCAACAGCATGATCCACTCTGCTTACTCTCTTCAGTCAGCTGGAAGACGACAAGAAACAAATGCATCCAGTGTGTGCTGCCGTCCCAAGTAAGCATACGTGATACCAGCTTCGGTTAACTATAATGCGGAACAAATAAAATTGGAGATAATCTGAAAAATGATGACAAGACATTTTATTCTGAGCCAAGATCCCACTGTTAAAACAGATAGCAAAACCCACGATGAGACCAAAATATTAGTAAATTTATGGGAAACATGATATTTGTTAACGTTTTTAGGGATCTTTGGAATTATGTCTTTCAAATTGTGACGAAAACTTGACCTCTCTGAGAATAAGTGTATTTCCTGTACAGAAATCCCAAATATTGCATATAGTAAAATACGGACATACATGGGAAGCATTTATCTCAGTCAAACAGAACTGTTTCATCCAAAAATCCGTTTAGACAACAGCAATCGGATAGCCAAAACAACACAAAAATGAGCTCTTCCACAGTCAACTAGTTTGCGTTAGGGTAAACTCCGTTGTGTCAACGTTCATCTCATTGGTTTGATAGAAGTTTCGTGTTATGAACTGTTGCAACTCTGTTTATCTCTCTCAAACACTCCAGCACTCCTAAACGAAGTCTTTGGTTTATTTCACGATAAACGTTTAATCGTCCGACCAGCTGCAGTAAGACCTGGTTATATGATTAACAAATTTACAGCTGCTGGCAACCATTAAAGAGATTGTGTGGGAAAATTGTAAACTTTCATTCAGTGTGGTTTAATTCGGCATTCTGCGACACACTCGCACAATACGATTGATTTCTCACTCCACATGTAGTAGATCACAAGAAAAAGATGGACACCGTATTCACTGCACGTGCCAGGAGAAACGGAACAAAGCACACTAAACTTGGATTGACCACATGTATGTCTGGAGCTTTGACGTACATTATATCTTGTTAACTCAGTGTGGCTGTATGTATGATTGTAATGGTCAAATTCGCAATACCGGAATTATATACTGAACAATCTCGAGCACACGGTTAGTCACTCTAATCTAGATTTAGAAGCACGAGAAGTGGATGTAGCGTCGTTTGTATAGAATAATAAGAACCCTTGTAAAATGCACTATATATCAAGCAATTGTGCAAAAACCACGAAATATATTACTACACCAGTCATGTTGTGTTCGTTTTGGGCATGTTGCTGCGGAAAGCTGACCTCACTTGAGAGCTGTCGCACCATTGTCATATAAATAGTCGGGATACTCCACATTGTCTCTAATCGTATCGTTTTGCACAAAAGACCTGTAACTATAGAATGTTGTTATCTATAAACTGCTGTCCAGGAATCTGAGATCACTACCATTTTTCTCTCTCAACTTGCCATCATTATTTGCCGATCGTGCTTTATACCTGTCACTGTACTGGTATCCAGTGCAATGCTGAAATGAATCTGGTTCAGGCAAAGTAGATGACAAGTCAAGCCAAGTTATCTGCATTAGAAATAAATTATGGTAGTAAATTCGATAAAATGAAGAATCGACCGAAGCAATCGTAACTTAAACATCTACACCACACACTGTTTTTTATTGACGGAACGACAGTAGTAACATTAAAACGCATGCTGTTTTATCTCTCAACGTAGCCGACTGGACAGCCTCAGTTAAGTTTTCTACGGACTAAGGGTTCCGCAATTCCAAATAGGTTGAACCGACCTGCTTGGTTTCAAAGGGATAATTACGACAGAACTTGAAAATGTAAATACGGACAAGATCACTGCATCAACATTTCCTAGAGCATAGGAGAAGCGAATGAAATACAGCTGTATAGAATATAGTCGAATACGCTGGTCGAATGTTGTCCTGTCTGCGAACCGTCGTACGTATGAACAAAATGAAGAAGTGAAGCAGGATGTAAACGCACGACCACCCAAAGTATTTGACTATGTTCACTGCGAAAGCAACCCCACGACCAAGATTGGTCTCAGTCGACACATGCGTTTATCGTCCAAAACAACCGTAACACACTCGGTCACATAAAATCTGCAGGATACAACCCGTCTGAGTGGGAGTCATCATCTACCTTTAGACTTGCTGGCGAAGTTGCTGCGCTAACGTTTGGGACGCGTAAAAGCAGATAGCTTGGCCAGATGGTTCAACTGTTTTGTGTTGACGGAGGGGCGTTCAATCCATTTGCGTGGATCACGCATCAATCAAGCTCTAAAGGTGAACAATTCAATTTCTTCCGGTTATCTGAGACCTATTGTTCCCTATTGTACTGTAGGACACGGCTTCCACATAGTATTGGCTGACGATCGGAAAGCACATTTGCGATTAATGTCCTCCATTTCACACTTCTACATCATGATGGCTGTTTTGAGGCGAACTGATTACCCCACACGCTGCCTTTTAGTCTATATTCAACATCTTCAAACCTTTATGCAACTTTCATTGGTCTGTTCAAGACGCTTTGATTTATTTCACAAGGCGTCCATCAAAATGGCTCAGAGGTTAGGTGTTCCGTAGACTTTAACACTCCATATTGCCTTGTATTGTTGAACTGTATGAATCTTGTTCGGTCTAACTTCGGTTTCAGAGCAAGGCTTGTCAGGAAAGCTCACGACTCATTTTGTTACTCAGCAATACAATGGATGAAGTGCTAACTCTTTTAACAAACGAGCATGACCACCTGGTTCACGACTTCGGCCAGCCATATCATCTTCATGACGAAGAATCCGACGAGTCTCCCGGGAAGTATATAACCTCATTCTGTGCCGTGCAGCTAATCAGATTGAAAACCACTGCCGGAGAGACAAAACCCATGATCTTCAAGGCGACAATCAGCACAGCATAACAGATCTTGCGGAAAGATCCATTCAGATCGGTGCGGAAACATTCCACTGAAAGGATAAAACATTCATTAGTCACCAGTGGCACTTACAGTCGGTATTGGATGATATCATTCAAGCACCTGTGAAGTCGCATCACCTCGTATACCTACTGAAGTAGCTCCTTGAAGAACGAGTTGAACTGTAAACGTTTTATTATACATTCGTTTGGGCATTTCTTGACATGAGTAACGAAACATTTCCATTGCTGACTGCAGTATTACTGGTGGGCAGGAGAGAACTATATTTTTAAAAAATATCAATCAAACATCATTCACAACTGATCATAGTCGTTGCGTTCTGATTAACATTCCAATCAGTTGTCTTTAAAAAGAAGCATCAGGCTCGAGATTCACATTTGTTGGGGCTCGTCAGCAGTGCATATTCCTTGCCACACCGGGACTAGAACTCCGGCCACGCTTTCATGAGGCAACCGTGTTGACCACTGCGCCATTGACCTCACATTAGGCACGACCGAATTATCATATGTGAACGCTCAACCACTTTCGCTTGTGAGTAATGATCAGGTTGCCCGATCGCCTCGAGGGGGAGCACAGTAAATGTGTTCGTAACTTCGATCGATGACTCCATGACTAGAATTCCTCTTCAAGCTGAAGTCACAGAAATCGTTTACTCGTTGAGCAATATTTCGATTACTGGTACCTACTGTGAAGCCAATGACGCAGTGATGAACATAGCTACCTAGAAGAAACGTAACCGTAGTTCTAGTCCCGGCCGCGGTATAGATATTTACTACTGAGATTTCTAACAAGAGCGAAACTCAAGTCTAATGCTTATTTTAGAAAAGGAGTGGCTGGAAATTCTGTGGGAGTGCAACATCTGTGATCGACTGCAGTATTGCTTTCCCTTGTTATTGTGACTACAGAATTACGTAGCTTAGTTAGCGTAGAGTGTCGTGCGATGCGTTAGATCTGAAGACCAGCTCCCGTGAAATTCGTTTGTTTTTACGTTAAGTTTTCGTAACTGCTGCTTGATCTTATTCTGTAAATGCATATGTAACTTGATGGTCAAATATATGTTATTTGTAATGGTAATGGTGGCACAATAATATCACGGAAATAAAGTTGCACTGAAACAATCCTCGATGGATGTTAGTGGTTTCCAGTGGTTTGATCTTCTAGATAAGAACAGTATGCCAGAAGCGTTCGTCAATTCAAACCGTGACATGTACTTGCTGATGTGCATAGTCTTCATGAAGTGTTCCGGCTCCATTCTGGTAGCTGTACAGTTCTGAATTCACGAATTCTGTGTTGACTGGCAATCGCTAAAAATCCGCGGTACTCTTCCATCACCTCTTGCTATGATTCCAAATGGCGTAGCACGATACTACTGGGTTGGTGTCAGTACTCTAAACCACAGGTTGAACTGTCGTTCAACCGGTATGACACAATCAATTTCAGGACATCTTAGTTGTTAGAAAAGCTTCACAGTTTGTATGCAATGATGAAAGACAGAGACAGAACGATAACAGCACCTTCGTGTCCAACATCAGTGGACTTTAAGAAGAAACTACTGGGCAAGAGAATATATCCCATCCTGCAACTGGGCCAGCAAGGTCGTTTTCCTGAGTAATGGAAGGCTGTGGCCGGTTGCTCTGTGTACCTGCCTTTTAGTTGTGTTTAGGACGGTGTTCAGACATTCAGAAGCAACCACGTCCTTCAGAACGGTAGACTCACTGAGTCTGATAAGATGAAAACTAATCGATTGTATAGGAATTGATGGCGTTTTCCGAATCTACAATATACAAGCGAGGCTAGTGTCGTTATGAATAATGGTAATTCCGTTTCCTGGCAGACAGTTTGAATGTGCCTCGTTTTTCCATAAGTGTAGCTAGTGGCGTTGAATCAAACGGCAGGCAGCCTGGAAGTAAAAGCTGTCGCAAAACATATCATTTAACAATTTCATAAGCTATCTCTGGGTTGAACTGCCGAGACTTCTACGTATACGAAGACCTATCATGAAACTAAAGCGTCGGCCTACACGGTCGTTTCTGAAAGAGAGTCGTCGTATCTTCAATGTCTGTTGCGTTACCGTTGTTATGTTGCTTGTAAATTTTACAAATATCTGAAAATGTCATATCTTGTCCATCGAGCATCTTCCGTTAGAGCCCAATGTTATTACTCCGCACGGCTGGACGGTTGCGTAATTCTTCCTCCAACCTATTACTTTAATTACATCGAACAGTTAGCCAGTTCACCTGCAGGATAAACTGTCGGTGAGACATTCTGTCCGCGAAAAAATAAGTGAATTTGGCGTGCTGTACATCAGCAGGAAGCATATAATACGGAAGTTGTTTCTTCTTTCGGCTAATATCTCCGGGAAAACCATGCCTATTAACGAGGATTAAAGTTTACACCCATCAGTAGTGGAATACATTGCTGACTGACTTTGTTCGCTGCACTTTTGGATGATGCACTACATCGGAAAATACTCCATCCAACTACGGGTGTGTAATCAGGCGGGTTCATCTGTTACATCACAGAAGGCTTCACGACTGGACACCTTTTAACTAACAGAATCATAGTTCTATCGACCAAAGGACATCTTATTAACAGCTCACAACCTTCACGAAAATAGTGCATCCGTTATTACCCAAGCTTTTTGAAATCTTGATTGTCGTCGTGAGCAGGTCCAAACCAGTTTGACTGCCTAAAAACGATTAATTCTGAACCTTAGGCTGCTGAAGATTTATTTCGTAATATGTCACCCGGCAATGGATGTGTGGTTCATACATTTACATTAGGTTATTGAGATGTGATGCGCAACGTTTGCATTTGCCAATGCATTCTAAACTTTATGAATCAGAAGTAGGGGAAAGCTGACTCACCGGACATAACAGCGCGCGCTTCCGAGGAGAATATAGTACGAACAGAAGCCACAGTGGCGACCTAAAAAGGTTGATGAAAGCGCACAAACACAGAGGGAAGGCTTGAGTGAAATACAAGTTTACGAAAAAGCACAACAAGAATTTTGCGTGCGTAGGAGTGAGATCAGAATCGTCCAGGTGACAAAATGGTTTTACGACACTGCACGTTTAGGAACTGAAGAGGAATCGTAGGCCTATTTTTGATTTGCGCAGGTTGGAGACACATTTGGAAATGACCTGGATAACACTAAGGATCTCGATGAAGAGGGAAGTGTACTGTTAACCGTTTGAAATGGTTTACATACAGTACACCAAAGACCGGAATTTGGAGCTAGTAGGTAATGATTCTTACCACTCCTCTGAATTTCACTGACTTATTTGTTTAGTTACAGTTGTGGAATATAACTCTCACCTACCCTGTGTATTCGTTAAAATTCGGTGTGAATTACCAAAAACAACTGTTCGCATAACTTTCTTCTTCAGACGTGCACTAACTCCCAGGACTAATGAAAATATACGAAGAGTACAAGATGTGGAGGAAGATAGAGACATTGAAGATCTTATGCCGGTTAACGTCAACCTGGCCAGGCTGTTTTGAAACTGTCAAGAAGGCAAACAAGGTGGTATTTGTACTATAAAGGACTTTGTTTAACGCAAACGGATATTTTTAGTACCATCTTAGCAGGGGTACACAGAATCTCACTTTCAACATTTCACGTTAACTTAATACCCGCAACGTGTAAATGTTCAAACAGCTACTCTGCACTTGTTCGCAGTTCAAGACAGATGACTGATGTGGTACGCAGTAGCTATTGCAATCGGACAAAACCATCGCAATTTGAGGTTATAGGGAGAAATATGTATGACATTGGTACTGCTGTGATAGATTTCAAAAATACCACTAATCTGATTTGTTGTGTGATTTTGTTCAGTGGTTTGGAATTTTGTTGACCCAGACCGTTAGCAGCAATCCATCACCATTAGTGTTGCGGCAAAATCCGATCATGCATACTCGCGTTATATTGGCCTTGTGTTTACTCTGTTCAAATAAACCAAATTGACATTCGAACAAAACAATCAGAACTAAAAAATGGTATATGTGAACATTTCATATCGACTCATCAGTGTCGAGTCTACAATAAAACGGATAGGGTTCATAGCAAACAAGAGATGGATAATCAGTTAGCAAGTTAGGATAGGTCACTAGTCAAGGATGTTCAAGCTTACAACAGTATTTTCTGAAATACACAATGCGACTGAGTCGATGATTGCGACCATTTAGTAAATCGCGCAATCTGAGATCAGAACGAAGTGAAAAGAATCTGAATGCACAGGCTGGATCGATAGAGTGACCATTGGTTAGGATGGGCCTAGCGACTGGTGGAACTGACTGTTTACATGTTTCAGTTATACATGGCCGTTCTCCAGTAACGCGGAGTTTCCGCACTTATTCAGTCAAACATTTCTTCGCCTTGGAGGTCAAGCATCTCCTGATTCTGTCTATATAACTTTCTTTGCAGTTACATATACATTGTTAAACAGTGTGAGACGGCACCGAAGGATGATCTCTTTTAACTGAAGGTACCAGTAGCTTTTGCGTCTAAGCGAGTACAGGACAGCAGTTGCACTATGTCAGTTTAATTGAATTTTTCAAACTTCGCGTTGTTTGATGCACGATGCAATCAACCTTAAAAGGCAGCTGTATGTAAACTGTCTTTTTCCCACAGTGATCACTTCTTCGGGGGATACTTTTTGTCTGCCGTGCCAATCTATGAACATTCTGAGGGTAACCATTTGATTGAGACAGAAGTGATCAAATCTAGTTCCTCTGACAGTTTGATGTGAATACAGATTTACTTTGCACGTATGAACAACGTATTCATAGGTATGAAGCTGCTGAAGTTTAACTATTAGCCGAAAC
>LOND01004147.1:25819-41174 GCA_014220965.1 Paragonimus kellicotti
TTTCTCTGCATGTCTGATCTACGTTATCGCTGTTCAATAGATTAATGATCGATATACCATATTCACTACCAGTTATCGGCTTGCGATTAAGTGTGATACTTTCAAAAGAAAATTCTAGATGCTCTATAGTTATGATCAATCAGCTATCAACATGTACGTAATCTGATATAGAATACAAAGTCATTGACCTGTCCATGCTGTTTTAAACCTAGAACTTCGGATCGAATCCGTTCAGATGAAACTACCAAAACAGTTGTTCCGGTACACGTTGGATTCCATTACAAACCGTTGATAGCTGATTGATCATAACTATAGAGCATCTAGAATTTTCTTTTGGAAGTATCACACTTAATTGCAAGCCGATAACTGGTAGTGAATATGGTATATCGATCATTAATCTATTGAACAGCGATAACGTAGATCAGACATGCAGAGAAAAGCAACAAGCAATTGCATAACAAGACAGAAGTGTCCAGGCATAAACGAATTGACACAGTAATTAACAGTGATTTTCACAAAATGATTAGTGAAGTAAAAATGTGAGAAATTAAGTCTTCTATAACAAGAAGTAAAGATTATGTACAGAATGGGTCTGTCACCGCAGCTATGGCCAAAACAAACGTAGGGTTTTCTGTTTTCTTTACTTATACATTTCTGGTCTTAAGTAATGAGTGGTCGATTCTGCCATATATAATTGTTTTACTAAAGCTTTTGTTAAGCTCCAGCGGTGTTTGAAAGATACAGAAAAACGTTCGTTTGACGTCAGCTGTATGTCCATTCTGTGTTAGGTACACCAGAATCGCACTGTTGACGGATGTGACAGGACCTTTACAGAGAGATTTTGGACAATGTTTAGCGATGCGCTAAGCCAACCTTCTTGTTACGTGTTTGATATACCTGACATAACAACTGCAAGTGGACTGATTATGAACAACCGATTCAGATTGACGAAGTAGCTTATCCTTCATTCGCTGAACGATAGCAGGCGGGGTTCTTGTAACTGTACACCAAGAAGCTGCTGGGCCCGTCTTTTCTCTACCCTTTGATGAATGTTGTTTCGGTATTTCAAACTTGTTATATTCTTTGAAGAGGACTGTGGATATTTTGTCCTTCATAAAATGTATCGCCTTGAAGATGACCTACCGGGAAACAAGTGTTTACCCTTAGAATTTTGTAGAGCGAGAAGGAACGAAAATGATGTATCGGTTGCGTAAGGAATTCAACAGTGCGGGTCAGTAATATTGCAGTTGATCTGAAATGGAATTCGACTGAAAGATTCACAATTAACCTTCATAAAACGTCGACCTTGGAAGTACGAAGACGACTTACGCTCCGATTCTTAAAGGAGACTAAACATTCTATTTAACGACTGGAAGTTGAATGGCGATGGAAAAGCATACGCTCCAGCTCTATTCAGAAACTCATCTTTCTCTGCAATATACAAAGGCGCATGTAACTTTACTCACTTCAGTCAACTGGTTACAGCCAGATAAAATGTCGTTACAATGTTTATAGCTGCTGAGTATGAATGGACAGTAAACTGGTGAAGGATAATCATTTGTAAATGTCACAGTAGTCATCGTCAATTTGATCATTCAGTTTTGTGTCCGGAACAAAATCTTGTTTTTCATACGTTCATTGGCATGCACGTGACACTTTGAGTAGACTGAAGTAGAGACCATATAATTTCACTTCTGGTCGTATGTTCACAGTGGAAGTAATTTCGACTCGTCGATTTACTCTTCAGTGTTCGTACGCAAATTCGTTAATCCCGGCGGATTTCTTTTTTCCGGCACAGTTTGTATGAGTGTGCGTGGGCGTTGAGAACTGGGAACGTCACAATAATAACCCAAATACAAAAACGTTCACGTGCCAACAAATCACATAGGCGTATACGTTCGATCAAATGTGACTTCTATTTCGAACAGACAACACAGGTACATCTCCACCGCTCGAGACACAGACACATAAGCGTGTGCGATCCGTTGTTAATAGACGAGTTCCATTGATCGATGTCTCAAGTGTCGTCTAAAGAACACATACCACAAACTACTACACAAATCAGTCTAAGCGACCCAAACTACAAGCGTATAGACAGACAGAATGCACTAGGGATAGATGTCCTAACTCAGAATAAGTATGACAAAGGAAGTCAACCGGGCTAGTGATTGCGATCTGATAAAATAAACGGAATATCTTTCTTACAAGTAAGGTTGCCGCTAAGTGCAACCATTCTAGACCGGAAAAACCAAGAAGTTTCCCAGACCGTCGTTTATGAAGTGATGCGAAAATCTTTGTTGGGATGCTTAATCGTTACTAAGGCAGTCGTACACACACATAAATATCCGACAGTTTTTGAAAATAGTTGTTCATACGATCTGTGACAATGGCGCCTGCAAGTTGAAAACCCGTGTAAAGTGTACAGAGATCCGTGGTAGCCTAGACACTAAAACTCATCTTCATTATCGATGATGTGGTTCAGAGGAGAATAGGAACTGGCCAGAAGATAGTCAAGACGGGCGCTAACCTGGTTTCGGACTTCATTTCGTCCAGGCTGTTCGCTCCGCTTTTTTCGTTTTTGTTACCTTCGTCTTCCTTGTCCAAAGGTAACCACAGTTGGGCAGAAATCTATATTCCCTGGTGGTTGTGTACATGAGTGTCCACAAACTGCTTATTCGCGATTCCGTAATGAGCCTTAAGTTTGCTGTCTCTTTGTCTGACACTGGTCGTCTACCGAAGAGACTGAGCTCAACTGGTTTCCTTCGAGATATATAAGCACTGATACACAAGACCATCATGAAACCCGGTGTTTTGGGAGAGGTCACACAAGACAGAAGTTTTGATTGGCAGAATAAAACCGGGATATGGGTAATAAATACGTTTGTGGTTTTTTAAACTTTACTCCATGGTGTACCACACTAACCTAATGGGCAGAAGGCGGACGAATAGTGAAAATAATCTTTTGATCAAAAGCCGTTAAATACTAGAACCAAGGTGTGTGCAGTGTGAATACAAAACACGTTGCATCATCAGTGGCGGAGATGGTGAGAATGAGATCAAGGCTGCTGTACCCAAGTATCGTCAGTGTGACTTCTCAGTTGAGAGAGAGAAATCGCTTTGCAGATTAAAGGTCTTCTGTATAACTTGACTATTAAAGCCGTGTTCAGCTACGATTGTGAAACTTGACCAATGAGGATGGAAGCCGTGAACCATCTACCGGTACAAGGTCATCAATGTCTGCCTTCGATCGCACCATCGTGCAAGCCAACGAGGAGGTTAGGAAGCGGTTACTAGGTTCTGTCTTTCATGCGCGTTTTCGTTCAGCTTTTACATTTGCACAGGTATAGCTGGTTAAACCATGTACTAAGAATGCCAGCTAGTCGTCAGTCACACCGGCCACTGTTTGCTGATGCTGCGACTAACTGATGTAAGCTGCGAGGTGGACAGATGATTATTTGGCGTAAATAAATTAGATCATTATCCGAGAGGTTGACCATTGTAGATGGACTCCTTCTCTTTGGCTGGGGCTCACATGACTCCCAGAGCGGACGTCTGGGGATTGTTTGCTGGATGAGATCGGGTTTGTTGTAGTGGTTGTTTGTCTGCGTTGTTTATGGCGGGCATGTGTAGTTTGTGACACGAGGTACTGAAAGTCATTTCGATGCTAACTATTCTGCGAATGACGACTTGTATCCACTTATGTCTCCTTTGTTTGGTTGCAGGTGTGGATATCTTGATTCTGGTTGCCTAAGCATGAAAATAGCTGTTTGTAGTAATTGACCCACCTTTCCTTCTTTTCTTCTTTCTTGTTTTCTTGAATATTGTTTGCTTTTTCTTCATGGTTCTATGGCATTCAAGCATCTACACGAATCACCGATCGACTATTGTCCTTGTTTGTAGTAATGATGCTGATGAAACACACGCGGGGTGGATAGGAAAGCTGCGGTGAAGTTAGTCTTACTATTCCATTTATGGTCTATTTGTTCTCAACACATTCATGCAAACCACAAAGCGTGTGATTGCAGTGTGGCTGGCACATTTGCACATTTGCAAACCGTCATACCAGAATTTCCTGCAGTCCTCGTTCAACATGCTTGTCTATATTTAGGACAGAAAATCAGGCCTTTAAATAGACAAAGCTACAGATCGCATCGTTTCACGGGACCTAGTTCGATGCTATCTGTTCACACAACAAACTTGATTGCAGCGAGGATCATCTATTTGAATCGCATTCCGAGAGAAAAGTTTCTGTCGAATAGGATTGTGCTTAGATGTCTTCCAATGTTCATTGAACAGCACTTTAGGGATCTGTCCTACGTTCATTCCGCGTATGTGTCGATTTCTTCCATGTTAAATTATCCGAAATCGAAGGCGCCGACACAAACATAAATAAAGCTGGAAATTGTTTTGATTCCTCGATTTTGTTCCCTGTGTTTATTCTTTAATATCGATGCCTAAAATGTGGTTTGTCCAGGTAAACTCATATCAGTGTTCAACGATATATCAAATTTTGGCGCCACAATGAATGAACGCACAACTGGATACTCTCTCTCTCTCTGCCGCAAGTTACATATAGGATAACTTGAAGTGATTCTGGTTTGTCACTATATCAAAGCACAGCATGCTTGTGATTCAAGTAAACCTATACGACGATAGCATCACGACTAGATTTTGTTGTGCAGTGTTAACTGTAAATCATCGCAAGTGTAAATTGTAGTACGAACAGTGTTATGACGTGTGTGTTCGTGTGAGCAACCAGACAACAGTTCTGTGACTCTTGTAAATTAAAATTAAAATTATTCAGCGCAATTTAACCTAATATTCACGTTCGCATTTACGTTCGTTTTCAGTCCAAACGCTGTTTTAGGCAAAACGCCCTGGTTGGTTAGAATCTATCACTCACTATGGATTAGGAAAGCTTAAATGCAGTGCATAAACCTTACTATCTTGTTGGGTTATCAGAACGGACCTCGTGGATTATGTTGACTAGAATCTCGGTCCAAGCAGGTGCAACAATATCAGACGGTCCAAAGGGTTACAGTCAGATGGAAGCAGATATCATTCTAGGTATGTATGTTGCGCTGCAGACCGCGTAGGAGTGCTTGGGGGTGAAACATATATTATACAGCGGAACTACGTTTACGGTTAATGTACTTCTGTCTTCCGAATAGGAACATTTGGAGTAACCTCAAACAAAAGGCCCTCCGAATACCCAACGGGTGACCTTAACCGCTGATTTTTTCAGTACGAATGAAACGCTTCTTTTATCATTCAAAAACCTGATGTACCAGCAAATACATTTACTGTGCATAACAGTAGCAAAAAACGAACGTCGAGCCCTACCTCCTGGGACTTGGCAGGCTTCTCACTGTTAAGTGAGTCAACCTTTTGGGTTAAAGGCTGTCGGTGTGATCCCCCAAGGAAACCCTGCCATGTTATCTTAAGTATCAGGCTTTGGAGTCGGAGTCTCCGAGTGAAGTTTTCAAATTCAACTTCCTCCTGTGGCATGAATGGCCTGGAAATAACAGAAGTTACCGTTCTCGTGACAGTCACACTGCACATCCATCACTACTTCCACGTTCTATTTTACACCCTAATTTGTAATGCCATTTCTGTATCTTCTGATGGTATGTGTTTTCTGAAGACAAAACAACTGCTGAAAATTAGTGTTCTCAATGTCCACACTTCCCGGCAAGTTGGTCAGCAAACTGTTTTGTCAAGTACTCCTCAAGCCGGGATCTTGATGCGTGTTGTGCCTCTATGCCTCAAATCCACGATGCTAGAACCACTAAGCACTTGAGTTTCTCTCCACGACCCTACCAAACAACGCAAGCCGGCCTCTTCGATCGCCAGACACCTGCTGGAGACCGGACATGTGGTCGACCCGACAAACGCTTTCCGTGTGTTGATGCGTCATCACAAGCCTGTCATTCTTAAGTCACTCGAGGCGCTGCTTGTCATGCGTAGCAAACCAGTCCTCTGTGTGCAAAAGCTGTTGACCTTGAACATCCGTTTGCCATGCTAGTGTATACACTGAATTGATATATGAACTTAATTCGCTTAAATATTTTTGATTTTCACCGCTGTTATGTGTAGCAACTGACGAGAACATACGAAATGGTACTACCATCTTGCAAAACCGGTCTTCTGATTTCGTTATTCAAATTCGTAACTGGGAAGGATGTTTTATAATTTTGAATAATAATTTTTTTTGTCGATCTTATCAACTGTGTTGGAGATGACAGAATCAATAACTCGCTTTTCAAACTTGAGAACCTCGTTTTTAGAGGTTCTCCCAACTTTGCTTCACCCATTAGCCCTCCGGACTGTTACTCACATAACAGACTGTGTGTACGTTCGTGTATCACAGAAATGCCGGAATGTTACGTTCTATTTTAATCTGGACTTTTTAATCTTTCTATTTATGAGTACTTGTACACATGCCAGAAGGCGTACTAACCTAATTAAATGAGACAGGCTGGAAAAAGTCTTGGATGCCCTCAAACGTTCGTAGCCAGAACGGAACTGGAACCTTTAATATAAAAATGAGCGCCACTTTCGTTTTAGACTTGCAAGTTGCTCATGGAAGAATGTTAGCGCAGATTGTAATCAACCAGCTTGTAGTGTGATACAAACGCTGCACATGTGATTCAATATCGATTTGTAATCTATATCGGAAATTCTTTTCTCTCTCTATGCCTTCTGGTCTGTTCAAACAGGGATGCTTCTGGGCGGGTTAGCGTTGCGAAATATTGGGTTGATACTCATTCCGGAAAACGTATACCACGAGGGCTACCGACCCAACGGTTCCTACCTGATGATCCCGCACTTGGGAAAGTTGAATGACAGTGGATATATGGAATCTTTCGGGAGCTCCAGTGACATACAGTTTGATGTGAGAGATCCGTTAACACAACTAGCAGCGTTACTGTTGGTCAATCCCGGTTTGTCAGGCATTCTACGTCAACTGGCTCTGACCACCATTCTCAGCCGTGCTGGCCTGGGTTTAGATCCGGCCACTCTCAAACAAGTCTGTGGCAGTGTGTTCCGTCTTGCACTGATTCCCTGTTTCTGCGAGGCATTCACTCTCATGCTGGTTACGCGATTTCTCATTGGATGGCCTTGGAGCTGGGGTGCTATATTAGGGTAAGTTTATTACACAAACGTGTGCACAGACGCACATCGATTTACTGTATTAATTTGGGTTTCGTTTTCAAGTTTTCACTAAACCACCTAAGTTCATAGTCATAGGAAGGAGGATGAGAGTGGTTGTGCACAGATTGATTATAAGTTATAGTGATGCATAGTTCGTATAACATGTTAGTGTAGGAAACACTCAACGTAGGTTCATTTGCGGTACTCATCATTTGTGATTTAGCCAATAACTAAGAATCTTTGACTCTCAGCTCATGCATCTATCGTCGTCAGCCGGGAGGGTTCTATTCGTTACACCTGCTAGCTGTCGTTTACGATAAGAATGAGCTGTTACATGTACGTACACTTCCCAACATGGTAAGAACATCAGCTTATGAAATGGTTGGTACTACTGATTGTTCACTACATACTGTTAAGCATTAACCCATTCCCGAAGTGGGGATAATTTATGCTTCAGTCACGTCGGAACCGAATAACATCAACGACGTGTATGCTAGTTAAATTGGACCATTGAGAACAAATTATCACTAAGCTTCGTTTGTTCAGAGTGTACTTTCGAAGTCGAAGTTCACGATATGCAACAAACTGGATAAAAACCATGGGCTCAGAGACCAAACGAGAGGAAAGAAAGATTTCACGTTGTAACGGACTTTGGATGAATGGGTGTTGACATTGCATTGAGAAAGGACAAGCAACTATTCTCAAGGAACCGTAATTAGGGCTCTGTGGATCACATGTGGGTAAATTATTCTAGTCAGCCCGTTAAACAATGACCTGTAGGTGAACAATGGCAACGTTGTGGTGGAAGAAATGTGATCGAGAGAGGCAACTGGATCAGTTTGACTAGTCCATAAGCAGAACAACCAGACTGGCTGGACAAATGTCTTGTGGGCGCATTGTACAGCGTTTAGAAATGGAATGTTTTATGACAACTATAACAAGCTTCCTTCATGGGTCATATTTTGACTCAAAATGAAGAAGTTTGATCAGGACTCAAAAGGTTTTTAGCTAACCCACTTTGTGACTAGCACAATGTTAAATGTGACTTATGTTCCTCAGTGGTTGTTTCATGAATGTACCATGTTCGTTTACGCTTACCGAGGACTGTTCGATTTGAAGTACCATTGCCCTTAAGAGTATGTATGACTCCAGAATAGACCAGTTAGTGAAATACTCCAGACAATGAGATCCATCTTATGCCCTTCAACAATGCACATTGCGGACGTTCTCAATACGGCAAGTGATTGATTGAACAGTCGACATAATACATTTGGATGGGTGGTATAGTTGGATACATGTGTTGGTTGTCTTTCTGTGTGTAAATGTCTACAGCACTGTCTGAAAGTAACATTGAGGTATGTCTCAAGTTGCGATCTGGCAGAAATTCAGATGAAAGTTGATTGCAACAAGTCACGGTGACCTGAAGATCATGCACACCAGATGTATCATAGCGTGAAGTCGATTGACACGAATAAGAAACTGGCCACTACTGAATCTTACGTAAATGTATTAGCCTTCTAATTATGGCTACGAAAAACAAAGACTTCTCTGGACTCCGAGACTGAGAGCTAATGCTCAATTTGTATTACGTATCCAGTTTCATCAAACGCTGATAACCAATTTCCCGTCTTGGGCAAGACAACCATCAAATATTCGATCGAAAAGGTGTATTATCATATTAATGTTCTCCGTAGTAGATAATATGACTGTGAAACACTTGATGGCAACTACCAGCTTATTAAACAAATACGGAAAACTTCACATAAGAAATGAGCTATTGTGATTGAAGAACATTTGAACGAACTGTCAACCAAACTGTATCGTTTAATGAGCAAATAGTAGAAAGCCAAATGTAATGAAATTCAGACGCGTTTAATCGGTGTCATGTTCCTGAACAGAAAAAAAAAACGAAATTGAAATCACAAATTCTGAAAGTCACACTAGATCAATCAGAGGAAATCGGTTATCAAACGACAAGATTAAGAAGTATTGTAATAATCGGTTGATGTTTTGCACATTGTCCAGCAAAGTTGGACGATACGATACGCAAATCTGCACAAGGGAAAACACCAATAGTTGAACACAAGCAACTACACCGAAACGTGGGGATTTCTAGTAGGAAAACGTATTACTATTTCAAGTAACCGATATTCCGACTGTTTCTGATGCGTAAACAGGTGTAAATTCATCACTATTGCAGTTTTGTGGTTTATAACTTTTCGTCTAAATGTCACTCAGATTACAAATCAGTTGTAAGTGTTTGTCATCGAAAAACGATTACACACAGTTTGCTTGACTATTCTGATCAATCCACTGTTTTTCGAACAGATCGTTGTTCAATCAACAAAGTCATTTGTATACCAGAAGGAAACTGTCGAACTGAAGAGCTTACTATTTTCAGTGGGCTTGTTTTACTGCCTGAATTTCGTGCAACCCAAACCTTGTTTGCGTTATTCTGATTTTTCACACCGTCCCTACCATCAGAACATTGCAATGTTATTATTAACGTTCGTGTAATTGTCTTCAACACGCAAGCAGTCATACACGAACACACCCATTGACAGACTTACACAGACACACATGGTCACACCCGAATAGAAGTGAATACCAAATTATGGACACAACAACACTTGCAGGCATAAAAGCTTCTCGAGACGAACGCTGACCTTTTGACCCATGAGTAATTCTATTAACCTCAAGGCTTTATTGCGTGATGTTGGTTTTTATCTTGAGTAGTCTGCAAGTGTTATTTTCGCGCAACCTAAGTGGTCGAAACTCACATAGAGTAAAAACCGATCTAGCCGAAACCAACGTGTATGAGGGAACAGTAATTTGCACACAGCTATTAACTTAATCAAACTTACCAAATTGTTTGAAACCTGTTGAACCATTTTCCACTGAGTAGGTCTCGTCATCGTGCGACCGAACTGTTTTTGAGCAGACTGACAGAACCAGAGGTTGAGTGATTCGCTCTTATCTCATTGTAAGTCACCCAGTGCTTCTTTGACAACATTGGAAAACCACTCGACTACAGCTTTTAAATTCCGATATGTATTCCTACTGACTGACCTAGAACTAATGCAACTTATTTCAAGGTTCTTCGCCTGTTTGATTCTTATTGGAAGCTACTCCCCGACCCAAATGGTCATAATGTGAGAATGTCTCATTTCAAAGACGACTTGCCTAACCAGTGGCTATATTTGCACCATGAAGTCCAATTAGCCTCATAATTGCTAATACGCCAAACCTTGACTGACATGATTCTTTAGCCGTGAGTAATTATGAGTTGTGCTTAGACCAGTGATTAGACAATCTATTCTATCATTTCCAGTAGATGGCTAAATGGTTTGGACATTCGGCAACGTTGAAACTAGCGCACAACCTTTAGTTTACAAGAGCTATTCTTCTGAACTTTGATGAATACTTTAGAATTCCTACTGTGACAACATTAATTTCACAGTGTGTTTCTTAACTTCTCATTAACTCACACCTTTAAATAACAACTGTCCTGGATATTTATGCTTCCGTTTTATTCTGGAAAGCACTGTTTGCGATCAGGTAAGTGATTGACCCTATTGCGATTCGCGAATCATATGCAACCAGTATATTATGATAACACAATTCTTGAAACAGTTACAAACATTGATGGTTACAAGACAACGCATGTAACTGACAACATACGGGTCAGCCTCAATGGGCTAAGCGTTAAGCTGACTAGATTGAAGGACAGGACATTTGCCGTCATGTGGCTGAATTGTTCAGAAACAAACATAGTGTGGGGAGCACCGACTCCTTGCTTTCGTCACGTAATTCTCGCCCAACCATCAATCAACTTGTGATGAATGGTTAAACTACTTCCAATTCCTAACGCATTCATTATCCTGTCTCACGATCGATAGAAGTGTATGCTGCAATTTTTACAGTGTGGGCTGGTCATTACTCACAAGCGAAAGTGGTTGTGCGTTCACATATGATAATTCGGTCGTGCCTAATGTGAGGTCAATGGCGCAGTGGTAAACACGGTTGCCTCATGAAAGAATGGCCGGAGTTCTAGTCCCGGCAGTGGCAAGGATATGCACTACTGACGAGCTCTAATGAGAGCGAAACTCGAGTCTAGTGCTTCTTTTCGAAAGGGGCCGACTGGAAAGTCTATGGGAATGCGACAGCTGCGATCAATTGTGGGTGATGTTCAATCTATATGGGCTGAGAACTGTTCACGATGATACTGCAAATGATTCGGTAGTTCCAGAGAATCGTATATACACCCATCTGCTGAGTATTTTTGTTACCACTTTAGATATCAGTTGTTGTTTTTATCTCTCCATTAAGAACACGTGTGCATTCAGATTATATAGAATACTGATCCAGAAAGAAGTCGCACTTTTTGTCCTACTGTTCACTGATTCACTTTTGGTACGTGGTTTTGAAATGTACTGAATCAGAGAACGGGAACCGGTACCAAATTGTGTTCGCTGCTCTACCCTGACTAACAAGAACTGAGACTATCCACATAAGATTCTATTGATGTGATAGGCAGGAGAATGGTAATAGATCAGACGGAGATGGAACAGTGATGCTAATGTGTTAGAACCACAGGAGTCTAAAGCTTATGAACAATTGTTTCTGTGCCCGTAATGTTATCTTAGTAGATGGCCAATCACAGGTTCTCTGGCATCATAAAATCCTGATTACCATGTGGAGATTGGTCTACTGGCCTGATACCAATCAGACTTAGATTGCACAATCATATACTGGATCCAGTTAGCTACCATGTTGTATGTACTGGTCGCACCCGTTGATGCCAACTTTGATGCACGCGAAAATAACCTACTTAAACATAGTACGCATTTTCGTTTATGGTTCGTTCTTCTGTAATTGCAGTCAGAAATAGAACCGTGATTCAGACAAACGACAACTATAGTGTCACGATCACTTGACATTTAAGCTGTAGTCTAAATCACTAATGTGTTGCTGTTGATGACAGTGATGAATCACGATTAGAGTCAATGAAGTTCATCGGCTTTTGGGTTTCGTGTAAATACACATTGGACGGTAATGTTCTTCCTTTCTTTTTTTGGGCTTCCAGTTTGGGTTTGAGAGCTTGTACGACTGAATCTAGACGAATAACTTGACTTCACTTTTTTCTCTGACCGCTTCTCCTGTTTGTCTCGGTGTGTCATCAGATTCGTTTGTGCTGCAGTCTCCCCTGCCGTGATAGTTCCCAACATGATGCGGCTCGAGGTAACCGGTTGGGGCGTGGCTGAGGGCATTCCTACATTGGTCGTTGCTGCATCCAGCCTGGATGATGTAGTCGCAATCACCGGTTTTGGAGTGGCCCTAGCAGTCGCGCTATCTAAAGGTCAGAGTCTGTCTGAAGCATTAATCCAGGGTCCAAAAGAAGCTGTTCTCGGAGCCATGTACGGAGCAGGGGTTGGAGTGCTTATCTGTCTTTTCCCACCCCCAAAACTGGTGAGTGAACGGTATAGATTACACACTGAAAAAATCGCAGCTCATATGAAAGAAAGTGGTATTTAAATTAGTACGTTTAATCATTTAACACTCTGTCCAAGCTATGTTTTATACCGATTTTGTTAGCCCTATATGAGATTACTGTTTAGGAGTTTTGCACGTAACGTTGAATGACAGCGGACCAACTATTTTGGGTAGCTGTTTGTCCTCTGGAGAATCGCATCATTCCTTTGTTCAGAGTAGGACTTGCCTAACTTAGAAACGTAGGTATTCATGGACAAACGTGTACCTGTGAATAAAAAACGGGTTGCTTGATTTCAGAAATGTAGCCGAACAATGAACATGGTCGGGCATCTTCCCTCTGGCCAATGACTGATAGCTTTTGCGGAGGATTTGTCAAGCATTTAAGATAATTCGAGCAAACACTACCGCGCTTGGTAATAATCAACGGAATCGCTTGGTTTCAGATTTACAAGCTACAAATCGAATTTATTACAGGAAATCAACAACTCATTCTTATATACATTGAAAACTCATGATTACCGATGTAAAAATCTGTTTTTAATCTACCCAGCCGGACACTTCAGCCACGGATGGAACAACGTCCGACAATCTGTTGAGCTGTGAACAGTACTAATTCAGCGTCTGAAAGTGTCTTATGCACTACACTGCGTCGGGCTCTATCATGATCAATTCAAGCGTAAGCTCGATGCCGAACGCATGTGGACACCAAATAGATTATGAACTGAAATGGTTATCAGAAGCATATTACCAGGCTAAAGTTACACTTGATCTTAGAAATTCTTTTCAAAGGTGTTTTTGTTCGCGGTATGTTAATGCTAGGTTGAAGTATTCGTTTGATTGACAGTCTTGAAATTTCACGTTTGTCCGATCGGTCACTTCAACCACCTTTTCATATCGCGCAAGCTGTCCTAGCTATCGTTTTTCACGATACAGTTTGTTGAAATCTTTGTGCTTTCTACCGATGTTTCTGTTTGAATCGTTCACAAAACCCAAGTCAGGTTTACACGCGCAAATATGTACGAACATCATATCAGTCTAAAATTCGTGTGCGAATCTTACTCGGACAAGATTAGTTCACATTTAGTAACTCATTAGCTGCAACGAAGTTTTTTGGTTCGAGTACCCTCACACTAAATAGATGTGAGTACTGAAGATTTAATCCTGCGTACCGTAGAATTTCTCACATCATTTTTCTCTAGCAGCGCTGTACATGCAATCATGCAACACGCTTGTGTTGCTAGATTTTTGTTAGTTAACTGAAGCTGGTTAGAAACAACAAGTGTGTCTTTAGCTCGTGTATAATTTTGAATAATTTTTGTCCGACTGAATTTTCAGAATATCTATATTCAATACGATTGATTCGAAGAACACAGTGCAACTGAGGGTCACGAAAGTCAGAAGTTAACCCGGTGTCACATGAATACAAGTTACTCGGTTGAACTAGCACCATATGTAGAAGCCATCGAAATCCCAAGTGAGTGACATTCACAAATGCTGTGTTGATTAAGCTACTGAATTAAAACAAGTCGCTGACGCAAACTAAATGTTATTTCTGCATAAGCCATTTGTGAGCCGAAACGACGACGTGGGACAAGCTGACCTTCAATCCGTACCCCCTAGGTTGTTTTGCCTAGTGTGAACTCAGTTTAGGGGTAGAAAAGCCAGTTCTAGATTGAAAGCATGATCAATTGCCAAAATGTACCCTGGAAAATAGCAAGAGGCCTTTAATATGTTGAAACGGTATCCGCCATTTGTGAGCAATGGATGGGCAGCCTGATATAAGAAGAAAAAAGACCTTTTATTGCTGCAGCGGTTTACAGAGTTTGTCTATCAGTCAATTTTATTTCTGTTGCGAGCTTTGTAGCATATATTGCGGCTGCAGTTTGTGTTATCGAGATTGGTTGCTCGGACTATCGACATCCAGTTTCATAGTGCTTATCGGCAACGATATGCTTACCGTCTGCATCCAGGTCATACAGGTTATACATGTTGGTCAGTTTGCATTTTCCAAGATCTATGTAATATACCGCATAGAAAACTCTTACACCGTGTTGACCTTCTGGTCGTCCGTCCTATTTGGGTTTGGCATTCAAGTCACGAAGTATCTACGCCTGTTTCATACGTTTGTCACGCTGTCCCAAACAGTTACGGTCAACATGAAAAAAAACAATCACCCACTTCACATACTACAAGGCTTGGTCGATGATATCCCGATACAAGTCAGCAAAAGATTCATCCCACAGAATAGTCTACATAACGGCCACCAAAGTGACAACCGGGTTGTTCCAGGAGGTATTAGGGTCAAGGCTCAAAGTTACGCAAAATTTCGACTGCAGCTCGAAAAAATGGGAAGCCTCATGGTAAAATTCAATAATAATTGAGACAGTTGGATCACCCGCTACACCTTTTGATCGCCTCCAAAACAGTGTTTCGTAAAATAAGCCATGTGTTCTGATCTTAAACCAAATGATTCGGTTTAGTTGCGCCCTACTGATTGCACATATACACAGTCCATCTCATAACCAGTCTGATTGTGGTGGTTGCAAACACTGGGTGCAGCCGTTGTGATATCCGTAATGTTGTTCTGCGGTGTACCGGTCCTAGAGTAGGGTATTGTGAAGGTGAACATCAAAGAATATCGACATTGTTGTAACTTCTGACTTTCGTGACCCTCAGTTTCACTGTGTTCTTCGAATCAATCGTATTG